>FIZR01027575.1:0-18440 GCA_900060175.1 Ferrisia virgata | reverse complement strand
AATAAAAAAATATGTTCTACAATTTACGTATAGATATTTTTATTTTCATAATAGCATTAAAATTTTTTTTTTAAAGGGGCGACAAAATTTTGAATTCCCCAGGGCGGCGATTTCCTTACTACGCTACTGCGAAGGGGCATAGCATATTATATGTATTGCATACATAACATACCTTTGAAAAAGTTCACACCATCACTTCACACCAGTCTCTTATTTATTTATTCATTTATTTATTCGTAAATCATCATAGGTACTCTTCAATGATTGTTGTTTCAAGCAAAATGTCCTTTACAGTAAACCAACTTGAACTTTGGTATAATTTCATTTCAACTTGGTTTTGTTGTTGCAAGTAATAATGCGATGGTTTAAATTGAAATTAATCAACTTTTCATGAACCCTCATCTTTAACAAGTTTGTTTCAATACTTGAAACTTTTTCACATGACAGCTCTGAGCCAACTTAAATTTACCCTTTGTGTTGTTCATTTTGCTGCCAGTTTTTGTAGCTTTGGCAGCACTCTAAGTACCTACCTCTGTTTGCTGTTCTTTTTTCCCTACCCAAATGGATTTAGACAATCAATCTTAATAGATTAGTGAAATATTACTGTTTGAAGAAAATAGTAGGCGTTGCGCCACTGAAAAAAGGGGTTAATCCCAATGAGGTTTTGCCTTTCTGTTGACAATGTACCTAACAGAACTACCATTCCTTTGCTTTAAATGAACTAACGTACATTTTGTGTGACCTATTTGTTGCTTAAATAACTGTTATAAATTTCCAATTTAATAATGAGATTTCGATATATGGTACTTGTTTCATCGTTTATTTTTATGTAAATGAATTGTTTCATTCGCTGATGTATTTGTCCTTTTCCTGGTTTTTTAGTGGCGATGGTATAGTGATCTGTGTAGGTACTCTCTAAGGGGATTTGTCGTTAATATTAGAATATTGTATGAATATATATTTGTAATTTATGATGACCTGGGTATGTTTTATTTATCTGCAGTTTTTTATATCAGTTGTTTCTGCTCCTTTTAGTAGTAATTTACATTTGTTTTCATTTGCTGGCATGGTTACTGGTTCTTCCAATAAAGCACCGCTGCCTGTTGATAGTTGGTCTAGATGGAAGCTTGAGTTGTCTTTTTCTCTTCATATATCTGCACACAGTATAGTCAGTAAGTTCTCGAAAAAATTCGATAATGATAAAACTGCAAGAGTGATCATCAATTATTTTTTGTTGATTTTCACTTTAATCCTCATTTGATTCAATATAAGCTTTAGAACAGTAATTAAACTATCGAAGGCCGTTTTATAGGCATTTTCTGGTATTCCATTTGGTTGCCTTGTAACTTCGTGGATGTTTGGAATCGATTGAAATTTGGTCTGAGGGAGCCAAGTCAGGGTAATATGGCGGATGGTCAAGCAATACGGTCTTATTTTTTGGATAAGAACTGACGAATGTGTAGTGGGTGTGTACTGGTGCGTTGTCATGCAGCAGGAACTAGTCATCACTTTCCATTGACTGAGGTCTGACGCGACAAATTCGGCGAATTAAACACAGCATTACACCTTTGTAGTACTCGCCATTGACTGTCTTTCCTTGAGGAACAAATTAGCAGGGAATTGGACCTTTCGAATCGAAAAAAGCAATTAGCACTGTCTTGGTTTTGCTCTTGGACTCAGTCAGACCGATGATTGATGCTTTGTTAATGGATCGTACTTGTAACACCAGCTAAAGAACACCAGAAACCCAAGGTGAATTTTTTTGGAAATATAGCTTCACTGATGTTCAATAGCTCTCTTAATAGTGGAGAATTCTGGGTATGACTCCGAAATGAATTTTTATCACTGGAGAATTCCATGTCTTTGAAAAAGATTTTCTGAATAATGCTCGAAAATGCTAAATTTACTGCACAAAAAATTGAAACGAGTATATTAATATGAAAAGAATGAATAATAGAATAAATCATGCCAGTAATATTTTCAAAAATGAACGATTTTTTACACAAAGTTGTTCAATGATCTCAGTATTAGTTTGCCCATTGCTTCAGGAGTGTCAATAACATTGTCACCTAATACATACGAATAAAAGTCTAGCTTCGAATTATTTCGCCAACCATTTCCGTAGTGTTTTCTTAAAAAGGCTTCGACATGTTTTTTCTTCTTTTTGCTCACAAAATTCCGCTCGGCAATCTCAGTTGGTACGACCTACACATGAATATGAAAAAATCTGCTGAGCAGAGATTTTGGTGTTTTTTGATAAGGTTTACTTATACTCGTTGCTATGATAATGGTTGAAAATTCAGCTTCGTCTCTTGAATTCTTGTGAGCGAATATTCTGGTTTTTTGAATTCTGGTGAGTGAAGGGTGAGTAAGTGAGTGAGAGGGAGCTCCTTTATTTTATTAAATATGCAAAAACTCGACGTATTTATAATACACTATACATATAATATAAATTTAAAAAATTTAATATATTACATAATTTATGATTATAAGATAAACTGATTATTACCCAACTTGATATGAATAATTATAGGTCTCTTCGTCTGTTTTCTATATCTATCAGGTTCTCCTTATTATTTTTTCACGTTTATCAAATTCTTCATCTTTTTTTGAAACTTTTATACATTTTTTTTTTTAAATAAGATTGTTATCATTCCAAAAAAAAAAAATTATAAAGAAATTAAGATGTATTCCTCAATTATATTATTTTTCAATGTTTTTCTATTTTCAAATTCATAATGTTTCTTTTTTCATCTTTTTTTTTTTTGGTTGTTTCTTTTTATCTACTTTCAACTAATTTTAATAGAAAATAAGAATGTCCATTTTTGTTATATTTTTTTTGAAAAAAGGAAAATTTTTTTGTTGAATTTTTGAAACGCTTACTATTTTTTTGTGATGAATTTCTGGATGGTTTCATTTATTTATTTATGATGTGAGGTATTTACAAGTAGGTACGAATACCTGTGATGAACGAGTTGGTAAGTAGGTAGATAGATAGGTTGGTAGAGGTACTAACATAGATTAATCGTGGTACTAGTTGGTTATGATTATTTAACAATGAGTTTATTTATTTTCGCTTTATGTGGATAAAAGTTTTCCAAAATTCAATTTTTATGTAGTTATAGAAATGAGCATATAAAGTAGCACCTTTAGAGTTTGAAATACTTATTTAATGCATTTCTTTATTCGTTATTTCCAATTTTCATTTGTATATGAAAAAAAATCATCGCATTGCGTTATTTCTTGACCCTGATTTTCATAAAATCAATGAAGGAGATACGGTTCTTGTTTCCCATGTTATTTTCATACTATCTAGTGCAGGTTGGTCCCCAAAGTCTGAAGGGACACCAGTGAAAATTTTATGTCCCTACTTCATACTGACTCTTCGTATGAAATAATAACCGCTTATTGAGGGCTATATCAAGGGTCAGTAGAGAAGTAGGGACCCAAAATTTTTACCAGTGACTTTTTAGATCTCGCAGACCAACTTGTACCGAATAGTTTGAAAATTCCACTCTGGGACTGATTCACCATGCTTAACTGATCATGCTCTTTGGAAAATAACAGTTTTTTAGACTTTGCACCCCAAAAATTACGGGTTTAAAAGACTTGTCGATATTTTGAGTAGAAAATTTGTAATCGGCGTAAAATTTTAATGCTCTTTGATGTCTCACTTGCAATTTCATAACAATGTCTAATTGGTAGAAGGGGAGTGGGCAAGGCTTCACAAAAAGCATTTAAAATGAGAAGATAGAGTAGCACAACCCTATTAACATTGAAAGATGTTTAATAGCGCAATCTGGAAAAATCGCCAACAATGACCGTTATCATTAGATGACATTAGTGGACCATCAACAGTGTGACGTCATCATTGGACCGGTATCAGTGGACTTATTTTATGAAAGATTGATTTCATGATTTGAAGTTGAAATGTTGAAGAAAATTAGAGATGTTAATAGTGGATCTTTAACAGTGTGACGTCAGTAGACAGATTTCTATGACCTAGAATGACATCAGTGGACTTACAGGATTGATTTTATGATTTTAAGTTGAAATGTTGAGGAAAATTAGAGATGTTATTAGTGAACCATCAACAGTGTAACGCCGGTGAACAGATTTTTACGACCTGGAATGACATCAGTGGACTTATAAGATTGATGATATGATTTTAAGTTGTAATGTTGAGAAAAATTAGAGATATGATATCAGTGTACTTATAAATCAATTTTATGATTTTGAGTTGAAATGTCGTCATCCCTTGACCCGCCAACAGTTGACCTTAACTCTAGATTGATCTTAAGATTTAAAATTGAAATGTCCAGGAAAATTAGTTGACCTTACCCCGATTGATTTTATAATTTCAAGTTGAAATGTTGAGGAAAATTAAAGATGTTCAAAGTTGACCCATAAACAGTTAACCTTGACTCTGGGATGACTTCATGATTTTAAAGTTGAAATATTGACGAAAATTGAAGAAAGTTGACCCGACAACAGTTGACCTTGACCTTAAATCAATTTTATGATTTTGAGTTGAAATGTTGTCATTTGTTGACTCACCAACGGTTGACCTTACTCTGGATTGATTTTAAGATTTCAAATTGAAATGTCAAGAAAAATCAGTTGATCTTGAGCGCAGTTGATTTTATGATTATAAATTGAAATGTTGAGGAAAATTAAAGATTAAAGTTATCAATTACATTTAAAATATAAAAACCTACATTCTTCCGATTATGTTTTCATGTTTTTTTACTGCATTATACTCTAAATTTACCTTGAAAACCATTGTTGATTCATTTAATGTCTTTGAAATTGAGTTGAAGGGGGGGCTGAAAGGAATGAAAATTTATTAGTTTCCGTTTAGAGGGGGGAGGGGTGAGTTTTTACCTCTTCTTTTTACGTGGCATGACATAATTGATTTTTGAGTTTTTTATTGCATTGTCTCGCTGCAATTTTTGTTACAAGAAATTATCTTTTTCTTTCTTTTTATTTTTCAAGTAATTTATAAGTTTTCATTCGCTTCCAAGCTAAAAAATGATTGAAAATCAAATAAATACGCTGCAAAATGATGCTTTATTGAGATAAACTTATCGCTTATGCTGTGGTGTTTTTTTGAATAATTATTTTATATATTAATGATTTATCTGATTTATTCAACGCATAATTATTGAATTTCTTCCCGATTATTTACTGTGGCAAAAATTTGGCCAATTTTTGTTCCATATTGAATTGTCCATAATGATTTTCGCTGTTTTTAGATTTTTCAAAATTGTATAATGGTCAGCGTCATCAATTTGATGAATCTGTATTGGATTTTTGAAAATCTACAATCGAATAAACACGGTGAAAAACATTCGTTGTTCAAAGAATATCACATATTTTATAATAAGATGGGAAATCAGTTTAATGCTTACGTTGGTTAAACCACAAGAATTATCAGAGTTGAAAAGATTTTCGGTGCTTCTTATCAAAGTACACGGTGATTCAAGACGAGTATGACAAAACTCGTAATTTAGTATCTGTTTGCTCATAAGATTTATTCTACGTTGTATGAAATTTTCGTCTTGTATTTTTGAAAATCTCGTATTATACGCATTGCTTTGTGCATTTTTGCCAATCAGCCAAGATTTCTTACTTGTACATTGTTTGGTTTTGGTAATTACATAATTGGGAGAGGTATCAATAAGCCATACACATCCTTTTCTACCATTTTCTTCTAGTACGCTAGCGACTTCGATGGCGAGCAAGCCTCCCAAGCTGTATCCAACTATGCAGAAATCTTGATGTGGGGCGATTTTTTCTGAAATCAACTATAAATACGTGGTACGTATAATTTCCCATCGTACGACTTTGAAGAGATAGTACAGGTAAATTTACGAGTAAGTATATTTACTTGTGCGAAATAATCTCGTAGTTCTGTAAGTAAAACAGATGCAGATTTCAGATCGTGGTATTGGAAGCATAAAGTTTGTATTGGTAAATTTTTCGCCAGTGGCTCCATTATGGCAGCGGTGCCTTTGGTATAGAGATATATTTTGTACAAAACTAAAGTTTCAAATGTTCGAGAGGATTCTGCTACCTACCTTCTATTCCAGGAAAAATGAACGCTGTTGGATTTTCGTCCAACGGCTCTTCTGCATTGATTTTATCTGTCTTGAAGGGTATACGCAGAATAAGTTGTTTCATCATTCTTTCATATTCGTCTTCGTCTGTTTAAAAAGGTGATATGGTGAATTTTTTACTCGTTTACACGTAAGATGATAAATTCGAATTGTGTATTGGTAAACCTAATCTCGATGAATTTATCTTTTCATTTTTGAGCTGATGTAATTTGGCGAAAGTTAATTTTCTCAAATCTTCTGGCGTGAAAAAGAAATTAAATTCCGATTCGAGAATTTGTCTAAGCTCCATGGCTAAGATGGAATCCATTCCGAGCTGTGGTAATGTCCAACTAGCACTTATGGTGTTCATATCAGTGATACCTGTTATGAAACGAAGATAAATTATCGTAATTATCAAAATCGCGTGCAAACTCATATGAATTAATGTTAAAGTTTCATTAGAAATAGCTCACTTTACCCAACACATTTGCTACAACTTGTATAACATCGGTCTCAGCCCGATGTTTTGAGGCTACAATTATACTGGAAACGATAGGATTCGATTGCTTCATGAATATATTCAATGTTTTCAAACACGACTCAATTTTTTGTTGAGAAGTCCCTCCTATAAAATCATTTAAATTTTTAAAAATGTAAAATTTTTTTCATTTTTTTTTTTTAAGAAACAGAATTAATATAGTGGATTGAATGGATACTGTACCAATTATAGACGATTGGTTATCTCCAACGATTTCAGCTACCACCCCTACTTCTCCTATGGCTCCCCATTGAATGGCCAAAGCTGGTAAATTATCAGCTTTTCTAGTTTCGCATATCATTTCCATAATGCAATTTGCGAAAGTGTAATTTGTTAAACTCGGATTTCCCCTGTTTGATACGCTTGAGAAAATAACGAAATACTCCAACTCAGGGCATAGTTTTCTGGTCAGTTGGTCCAGATGGATGGTTGCGATTGATTTTGGACCAGCAGCCAATTGAAATGTGTCTGCGGTTTGTTGAAGGAATGGTTTGTCTTTGAAAAGCTATTGAAAGAAAAATCGAAAATGGGTTAATAATTAAGGGTAGCCTGGAGTTCACTTAATTGATCTGGCTGGTTGGAAATTAGCATTTTGGGGGAGTTCTAAGGCTTCAGCTCCTCTCAAGGCACATTCCATCGTAGCCTTTGTAAAATAAAGACGCATAAATTATGAAAAAGTCATGAATTTTGTTTAAAATTTTCCAGTTAAATTATTAGGAATGTGGATAAATGAACACTCGTGTTCGATATTTTCTAAAATTTTTCCCCTGGCCTCGTCCGAGCTGCAGTGTTTAAGCTGATAAAAGTGTATCTGACAGACAGTGAAAGTAGTGAAATAAAAACAAAATTGATTTAAAAATAATGAAAAATTAAACAGCTGTTCTTTGACGAATCCTCTTTTGTTTATTAATTTTTATTATTGTACTAAAATCCAAAAATTTTCTGCCAATGAAGAGCATCACTCCACTCGACAGTTAGCTCGCAGGTTAATAGAATTGCCTACTTGGTTCGCCGTAAAAACACCCCTTGTCGAATTGTTCAGATATTAGCTTTCAACCTCTCTCCACACTTCAAACGGCAAGTAAAGAAATTAATGGTCCTAGGGGGCCCGCAATATCGTTTATGATCATAAATGAAGCCCAAAGTAGCCCAGGGAGAGATCACAAATTCTGGATTATGTATACTTGGAGGCGAAAAATCGCTATAATGGAGCTACTTAGAAACTTACTGCTCCTCAGCGTTCAGGTGTGCAAAGCTGAACTAGGTGTACATATATGGAATTTTACCTATACTTTCTGAATATCGCGTTGAAAATACGATTGGGGTATCCTTTTTAGGGTATTTTTATGATAAAAAGGTGGCGAGGGGGGAGGGGTAATCGAAACGCGAGTTGTAAAATTTTTAATTGAGTTTTCTACGGGAAGTTTTAGAGAGATAAATCTGAAAAAGTTCTATTTCAAGTGTCTAGTTCTCATGTACGAGATGATTTCTTTTTCTTGAATTTTTAAATTCAACTGAAGTTTGAAAATACAGAAAATTCATCAAAAATTACAAAAAAAAAACGAAAAACAGGTGAAAATGAACTAAAACTTGTTAAAAAGGTGCAGAAAATTGATGAAGAAATATGAAAAACTGTGCTTGAAATACGAAGAAAAAGCTTTAAAAATCATTAAAAATTGGTTGAAAAATTGATAGAAGTGCGTAGAAAATTCAAAAAAAAATCAAACATCACGATAAACTGTTGAAAAATGTGTGAAAATTGTTGGAAATTGTCAAAAAAAAGTAAAAAATGGACTAAAATACGTAAAAGTACATAAAATTAATAAAAAATCGTTAAAATCGTTAAAAATGATTGAAAGCTGAATAAAATTTTGATAAAAAAGTATTAAAAAAGCGGTTTTTAGCGATTTTTGATCAATTTTCTGCATATTAGTTAATTTTTACTCATTTTTCAGCATTATTTCGTAATTTTTGATCGTTTTTCTGTATTCTTTACGTATTTATGTCAATTTTTTATCCCATTTTAAATAATTTTATCAATTTTATATCGTATTTTATGTCAATTTTCAACTGTTTTTTTATGTTTTTTGATCAATTTTCTGCATTTTATTCCTTTTTTTTCAAATTTTTAGCCAATTTTTAATGATTCTTACCAATTTTTAGTCAGATTTCGCTTGTTCTACGCCATTTTTTCGTGAATGCGATCAATTTTCTACATGTTTAACCTAGTTTTGTCAAATTTTTACCCGATTTTCAATGAGTTTTAGTAATTTTTTTCATAATTTGAGTCAATTTTAAGCTTTTCTTCAGAGATTTTGCGTGATTTTTAATCAATTTTCTGCATTTTTTTTACGAATTTTTGTCATTTTTCTGGATAATTCATGATGTAAATTTTTAAAATTTGAGTACTTTTATTACGCAAATGGTGGTGTCTGCTTTGTGCTTTATTTATCTGATATAAAATTACAAAAATTACTAAAAAATGCTACTCATTGATGAAAAAAGTAACAGGAGAGGGTTAGGGGACCAAAATTTTTACGATGAGGTTTTTAGATCGTGAGAACTAAACTCTATCGATTAGTCTCAAATTTGTGCGATAAAAAAAGAGCAGATATGATTAAACTACCAGAAATGAAAGAATAAAATAGGTCATAAAAGGTCGAAAAAGTCATAAAATTCGATTTCAAGCAATTATTAGACGACCTCAATTAGAAACGTATTTAATAAAAATGAAAATACAAACCGCTGCAAGATTGAATACTCCAGCTATTGGACCAAGAGCAGCAGCTTTATGCAATAAAATTTCGACCTGTGTTCGTTTCGTAATATCTTCAGTAGATACTTCGACATTGACACCATACGATTGCCATAAATTTATTCTGTACATTTGATAACCATTCTTTATTCCTGATCGCGAGTTCAGCACAATATTTCGTGCTCCTCTCAAAACCAGCCAGTCTGCTAATTCTAAACCAAATCCTCCCAGTCCACCTGTATTCAAAAATAAGTAGATAAAATGTTACTAGTACGAAAGGGGAATGTACGAGTTAGAGAACTGTCCAACATCAGTTCTCAGTTCACTTACCCACTATGACGTATGATTTATCCTTGTGACAGATTACAAAAGGCTTCACTTTGAATTTTAATGCTTTGGGTACTGTTACGCGTTCTTTCTCTTCGTCTCGCAATTTTATTAAAATTTTCCCAATGTGCTTTGCTGAGGCCATGTATCTATGTGAAAATACTTTCAATTGCATACTCAATACTTAATGTCGATTGTATTGAATACGTTATTAGTTGTATTTACCTGAAAGCAGTCTCAATTTCATCAGTTTGAAAGACAATTCTTGTAATTGGTTTGATAATACCTTGATCTAGCATTTCTTGAAATTTTTTTCTCAGTTTTAACGCTACCTCGTCTTGAGTCCAAATGATGTAGTCTAATTGAACACTATGGAAGGAAATCTCATCCAGAAAATGTCCCACCTCTGACGAACGTCAAAATCATCTGGTTATTTAATAGAAAATGCGTACGTACACCTATCATTATGTCGTATGTAGTTCGGATACCTGTATCAGATTTTCCTATCTCTAAGAAATGTCCTCCTCTGGCGATGCAACGTACCGAAGCTTGAAGTTTTTCATTCGATAAACTATTTAATACCACATCAACTCCTCTTCCATTCGTTTTTTGCATTATTATTGTCTCAAATGTAGTATCTCTCGAGTTACAAATATGCGTTTGAGGGATCTAGGCGAAGAAAAAAATATTTGAAAAGGTTTATCGGTTTCATCGTAGCTTGAATTATTCTATAAAGAAAATATACCAACTTGGGGGTATATTTTTTTAATGAATTCTACTTTATCTTGCGAGCCAACTGTTGTAAAGATGGTACAGTTGTATCGAAGACATATGTTAATAGCTGCCTGGCCAACTCCTCCACTACCAGCATGTATCAGAACTGAAGCTCCTTTTTTTAAACGTATTTTAAAAAAGAATGCATAAATGACCTGTTGAGAAAAATTTCCAATTTTTTTTTTTTCAAAACGGTGTTTTACCCTTGTGCCCTTATTGGAAGAAGTTTTCATCTTACTGTAATGTAAACAATCGGAATGCTCGCTGCTTCTTCTAGTGTCATATTTTGTGGCACGTTCCACGTGAAATTTGGTATTGTTTCGACGATTGAGGCTATTCCGCTATGACGTACGATTCCCATTATGCGATCTCCACTTTCGTCTCGTCCTGAGAATTCAAATCCTGGACAGTTCTTTGAGGGAAAATTTTTTTTTTTTAATTCTCATCTAAATTTTTGTTTGGTAGAATATTAATGTACCTATACCTACCTTGAATAGACGACTATAGTAGAACGAATCTATGTTAGAGAGTTTTCTTAATCCTAACATTATGTCTCGAAAATTAAGCCCACTGTAGTAAACATCAGCGAATGATTTCCCTTCTGATTTCCTGCTGATTTTGGCGTTTTAAATTAATGCGTAGTCTTTGTAAATTGATCAAGCAAAATTGGATAAAAATCTGAAATTACGTGGTGGGATCTAATGAGCTTTCGATCCATCTGAGCGATGAGAAATCTCCTGGTTTTTCCAACTGACAAACTGTACGAGTAACTTCATAATTTTCAACTGGTTCAAAAGATAGATGGCGATAACTTCCCCATTGTCCTTTTTTGCAAACGTTGTGCAATAAATTCTTGTCGAATTGTTTTTTGTAGAAGGAATTTTCTAATGAGAAAGTGGGTGCGTTTTCATCGACGACGAAAAAGCATCTGTAAAATGAGCGTTTAATATGATATGAGTTTCGAAGTTATAAGAATGATATTTTCCTGCCTAAACAGTAATAAGTGATTTTTTTTCATCCTGGGCTACTGCCTCCCAGATGAAGGGATGAAAGTTTTAAAATGATGTCGACATGTTCAGGCTGTATTTATCAAATAAATCCCCTTATTTTTTTTGTAAAATTGTTTTTAGAATACAAAACACGAATATGATTGTAAAAATTGGCAACGATGAACCGGCTTATTTCAAAACCGTTTCCATTTTATAACTGTATCTGTATTTTTTATAAAAATTGATACAGAGCTAGGGGGGGGGCACAGAACACAAATATGGCCGTGAAAGTGGACAAAAATGAACTGGTTTTAAAACAAACCGGTTCAAGTTTGCAAATCTTACTGGATTTTTGTTAAAATTGGCATATCACTATTTTTGGATACGCTAAAAATGAATCTGACCATAGAAACTATAGCAGAAGAACCGGTTTTGAAATGAATCAGTGGGACATTAAAAACAAATTCGTCCCGAAAATGTTTTTAGGTGAACCAGTAATGAAATAAACCGGTTTCATCTCCGAAATTTAAACAGATTTGTCTGAAATTTAATGTGTAACTGTTTTACTAGTCGCAGAAAATAAATACAGCCGTTGCGACAATTGAACCGGTTTGAACCGGTTTAAACATAAACCGGTTCTATTTTATAACTATATTTTGTATATTTATAGAAATTGGTATGGAACCTTTTTTTGAGTTGCAGAGCACAAATCTGATCGTAAAATTGCCGCAGGAGAACTGGTTGTAAGATAAACCGGTTCAGTTTAGAAAATCTACTAGAATTTTCATGAAAAATGATTTACAAGTACTATTTTTTTATACGCTGAAAACGAATCTGCTCGTAAGAACTCTTGAGAATGAACCAATTAATTTTCCTACAAACTGGTCAATTTTGAACATCTTTTCTCTGTGAATGAATTAATCTAATTGTTTCTCCGAATGTCTGGTTAATTAAATTTTTTATGCGTAGCATTTTTTTTTTGCAAATTTTGATGAATTTATTGATAAAATGTTTCATTTTAAAAACCAGTTCATCTACGATAGTTTTTATGGAGTAGCATACCAATTTTCGCGTAAATCCTGCGAGATTTGCAAAATTAAAACGATTTATACGGAATTCAATTCTCTGGTAACGATTTCCACATTCAGATTTGTGTTTTGCACCCCAAAAAACAGCTTTATGCTAATTTTCGCAAAACTCCGAAGTATGTTATTTTTCGGGAGAATATCCCTAAAATAATTGACTCAAATCGTTACTCACCAAAATTACTCATATTCAAATTTGGGAAAAGGATGTGCTAAAGGTCAAAGATCTTAAAAAATATTCGTTTTCAAATCGATTGATAGAAAATCAAAAGTTGTATAACATATCCAAAAAATCAACATCCTGGTAAAAATTTGGATTTCTTCTATTTTTGGTCTTGGAAAAAATCACTCTCTCGCATAATTATATCCGAAATTGTACTAGGAGGCTAAAATTTGGCATACAGATTTAGTATGCGTGCTTTACCTACATCCCGAGAGGGGGGTTCACTTTTCAGTCACCTTGTACCTCTCTTTACAGAATCAAAGAAATAATTTTTTGGTTGGTTTTTACCATTTTTCGATTTTGTTTTTCGCATACCTCTCTCCAAATTGAAATAGGGAGTTGAAATTTAACATGCAATATTAGAATAAGCTTCCTAAATGTGTCTTTTGTTTTTTTTTCTTCATTAATGAGATGATAATGTAAACGCTTAAAAACCTCATATTTATCCTTTTTTCTTCGACTCTTAAACTATTGAAAAATCCCAATATTCCGCTGGCTGATTCTTTTTCAGCATATAAGACTAATACTTCATCTTTTTTTGCTGCTAGGGCCTTCAGTGTACATTGTAGTTTTGATATCCAGGAATAATCATTGTTTTCTATTTTGATCAATGTAATGTTTGGTATACTCCTAGGTACCTAGAATTTAACGGTGTATAATTTTACAATATTAGATGATTTGTTAGCGTGTTCTTAATAATTTCTCACATGTACTTTTCGTAACAGCAGAATTTTATCGCCAGAATTGATGGCACATTTGAAGCAAATGATGAATCCTAGATTTTCAACTAGACTATCTTCGGTTGTCGATTCTCTTGTAATTACAAATCCGTCGTCTCTAATAGAGTCGAGTATATTTTGCAAGTTCTAAAATATAATTAAATTGAGAATAAAATTTTCGAAATTTTAGAAACGATTGGTTTAAAAAGGTGAATAAAAGTAGGTACTTCGATATGATTTCGAATATTTGAAATGAAAATTAATGAACCACTTTTATCCGTTGGTAAAATGTCTATTAGTTCTACACCTTCTACCTTATCTAGTTCATTGGATAAGTGCTTCAAATCAGTTAATATGTTCGCTTTGGCCTGGATAAAATAAATCATTATGATTTGTCAAAATTTTAAATGTTTCTAATTGTTGGGAAGTTTAAGCTTTACTTGAATATACGGTAGGTCTTTCAATATATCTATCGCAATCACAGATGAAATCAAACGAATATCGTCAGAGGTAGATTTTGCACATAATAATTCGATGGTTTTAATTTTTATTGTGGGTAAATTTTCCAAAGCTATATGAACGCTTGTCCTCACTGCTGCAGCTAGTTCCATTTCCTGATTGCATAGAATTTCAATATTTTTTTCGAATAGTATCCCTTTTTCATTTGAGTATTTATTGAGTTGGTGATGTTCATTTCCTACCTCATGATTTATATAAGGCACAAATTGGCACGTTTCCAGTACAGGATCTTCTCGATCTTGCCTTTTAGCCACTGTTCTCAATTTCCAACCAGTCATTTGAATACTTTTACAACATATAAGGTTGAGATAGGGATGAAAATTGATGGTGAATTCTGAAAAATTACGTATCGAACAAATAAAGAATTTGATCAGTTAGTTGGAGATGAGGGGATTGGATACTCAGATCTTTAAAACATATGCTCAGTCGGTATTTGTACCTGGATTTTCAGAGTGAAGTGTTCTTAACAGATGGTAGTGCTTTTCGACGTCAATTACAATTTTACGTACGAAAATAGGCATCAGGAGCTCGCGAGTATCTATTCGAAGCAGAGAGATTTGTGCCATCGCGTCCATAAATGTAATGAAATTATTATCCCAGGATACTTTTCCATAGGTACCTGTATTCAACGAATAGAAATAAATTCCAACTATTTGAATGATTTCAAACCATCTAATTTGTAGTCCGATTTTCGTAGGAAAATCCAGTTTATTACCGGAATTACCGGTGTCTTATGAGAGTTACCAGGAATTTAAATTTGGTTATAACCGGGTATTGCAAAAAAAAAAAATTAGACATTTTCCTTTTTAGGAAAAAGTTCTCAATCATGGATCATGTCAACATTGTAACGTAAAGTGCAAAAATCATTCATAATAATCTATCATCACAGTTTTTTTATGTTTTTTATTTACATTTTTTTTATTTTTCAATGTTTTGGTTTTCAATTTTTATTATTTGAGTTAATTTTTTTTATTTTTCTATTTTTTAATTTTTTTTTGTTTTTTAATTTTTTTTATTATTTTATGTTAAATTTTTTCATTTTTAATTTCATTAAATTTTTTATTGATTTATTAATTTAAAAAAAATTTTTTTAATTATACAATATCCGAATTCATGTCAACATTTTTAAATAAAATGCTAATATCATTCGGAGTATTTGATCAAAAACTTCAAATTAAAAATCAAAAACGTCAGGTTTTCACAAAAATGTCAAGGAAGCACGTTGGATGACTAAGTTGCCTATTTAGGAAATTTAAGGGGTAAATGCTGTTTTTATAGAATAGATCTGAAATAAATTTTCAAGTGTGGCAATAGGTGGCATGTGCAAAACTGAGCAATTTCTGTCATGTTGATTTTTAGCTTGACTTTGAAATTTAAGGGGCTATTTCTGCATGATAAATAAAGAATATCCCCCTCCCTCCACCCCAAAATTGGTGATGGAAATGAATAGTATATCAAAAGTAGATGAAATCTTGTTCTATTTATTTTTTGTACTCCACTTAAAATAAAGGAGCTACAAACACATGAAAAATCACCTGGTACTAGATGTTTTGTCACTCCTTTAAACTTCATGTTAGGCAAAAATTAAACCGAACAAAATTTGTTCAACTTTCAATGTGTTCTCCATTTCTACAATTGAATTTTTTTCAAGATTTTTGTTATTCATTTTGCAGCAGTAGCCTTTCAGTTTCACAATTAGGCCAAAAATTGATATCATAAAATTTGTTCTTTTCATTTTGAACCTTATTTTTCAAGAGCACCATTTGCCTTTTCAACTTTTAAGGTGGGTATTATTCGTATGACGTCTTTTTTTCTTTGGTAATGATTGTTTGTATCCAAATTTTGAAGCTTGATAACTTCTCATTTGACGTCCTGGGTCCTGTGTACAAAGCAAGTGAAATGGATGTGAACAAAATCTGTTCCAAAGTGTAAAATGTCTGTTCTGATCATTTTCAAATGTGCCTATGTAATATTTACTTCAATCTCCCCTCTCTTGTGGTTGATAATGACTGAAATTGTTAGATATTTGTTGATAGCCTTTTGTACGATAAACTGAGAGAGTGGAATTTTGAATTTAGTGGTGGTAGAGGGTTGTATACGAGCTTTTTAGTAATTTTCATTCGATAGCTATCCGAAAATTGTCCTGGGAAACTTAATTTTGGTGATTTGGTGTGTTAAATTTTTTATAAATCATTATATCATATTCTTACCCTTAAAATTGGCACAAATGACTTTTTTGAACGTATTTTTATAGCAGAGTCCGCGTAATCTCATCTCCTTATAAAAATCCTCATTATGTAGAGTAGACAGATCAGCAATTTCAACTTCTGCCACTTCGACGAACTCTTTACGAATATTATCTGGGACACGTACCAATCCTGTGGCCACAACGGCTCCATTTTCTGTTACTTCGAAATTATTCGTGAGGACATGAACAGCCACATTGAAGTTTATTGTGCCTATTGAAAGAATGCACCAAAAAAATATATTTGTACGTCTCGTACATTTTTTAATTAACGTATTCAGTATAAATTTTCTCCTCTTTACAAAAGTTACCTACCCTTCTCAGGAATTTGTGTCACTCGTTCGAAACGAACATTTTCAAACACAATGGAAACTTGAGTTCTTTTCTTTTTTTGCATTGTAGCCACAGTATCCCAGACCATAGCCTTGAAAAAAAAATTCATGCCCAGAGAAGATAATAATATGTAACATCGATTACACGATGAAAAGATTATGGAATGTACTCACAAGGTATCCAAGTCCTGGATATACGCTTATTCCATTTATATTGTGATCTTTCAAAAATCTGTATTCGTCTGATTGTGGGTTTATAAGGATATTCTGACTACCTGATACAGGTACATCTGTGACGAGCTTACCAATCGACCATTGTTCATCGTGGTTCCATTTAATCGAAGGGGAAATCATAGGAGTTGATCTGCTTACAGGAAATTCAACCGGAGGGTATAAATTGCTCAGCTTTGGAACGTATCCTGATTCATATACTCTACATAAAATTAGGTAGTTAATTTCATGCAGAGAAAGATGTTACATTATGGACGAAATCAATTCCAAACAGCAGCACTTACTGGCCCAAAGCGTTAAGCAAAAATTCTACTTGATTTTGATGGTTTTTTAACGTCAATGGTATATTTAACACTGTTGGTGGCAGGGAACGTTTTAAAATTGCATTTAAAAGACCATGAGGTGCTATTTCAATCAATACACCATCTTCAGGAATACACTGGCAACCTTCTTCGAAATATACCGGATTAAGAAGATTATTTGTGTGGTATTCGGCTGACGAATATTTTACTTCGTCGGTATCCCAATGATCCTTCAGTTCGGATGTGCATATCCATTTTTTAGAACGAAGTTTGGGTTCTGGGATAATCTAAAATGACAACGAGGGTAATTTTAATTTACAATAGCGTCAGTTTATCGATATTTTTGTTTTATTCGTACTGTTTGCAAATATTGGCGGAATTTTGGAGCTGCTGGAACGATGTAACGACTGTGATATGCTATATTCGATGTGTTTACTTCACGAACAAATATGTTTTTTCGTTGCAGAAGTTCTATGTAATGTTCGATGGCTTTGGAAGGCCCCGATATTGTACAGCTGGTCGGACCATTATGACAGGCGATATCAATTTGGTCTGATACCAGGTTTTTCATCACCGTGTAACCTTCGCCTGTGCCATTCAGGTAAGATTAATTCATATGTATTTTAAATACTTAGGTATGGTTATGTGTAGAGGAGGGGGGAGGAGGTATGTATGTATTTACCTATAGCCGCCATTTTACCGCGAATTTCCTCCGTCTCTGAGGAAACTAAACCACGATAATAAGCAGCTAAAATCGTTTGTTCGGCTGTGAAGCATTCGTCTGCGTAAGCGCATCCTAATTCGCCTACAGAATGGCCAATGATTCCGTCTGGTTTTATGTCAAGTGCAATCAAAACATCAGTCAGGGCTATCTGTTTGGAAACCATATCGGTATTTTATGAGAGCAGAATATTTACAGTATGCTCAGATTGAGAAGCGACCTGCTTAAACCATTCAATCTCTCTTTGGTAGCCAACTTACCTACCAACAGTAGAGGTGCTTTCAAACTAGTACTGTCGATTTTAATCGATTAAAATTTTGAATTATTCGACCAAACATTTGCAATTGATGAATCGAATAATCGATTAATCGATTAACTGAATCGTTGATTAATCAATCCACGCTTAAATGAGTAATCGTCTAAAATAATCGCCTGTTTGAATTAATCGCGATTATTTCATATAATTATTTAATCGTCGAAGTTGATGAACATGAACTTGTAAGCTGCAAATGATTACTGTAAAGATTTCATGACCACACTTATTTTTGGACCTGAATAATTTCAAATTTTCAATCATATAGA
>FIZR01027570.1:0-37208 GCA_900060175.1 Ferrisia virgata | reverse complement strand
GAACATGAAAACCTTATTTTTTGTGAATTCTGTTCTGAAATTGCCACCTCTAAAAATTTGCCATCCGGGGAATCTTTGCCCCCCCCCCAAGCTACGCCACTGCTCAGAAGCATCAAAACCATCATCAATATCCTTCATGATTGTTCAAAACCTTTCTGAACCATCTCAGAAGCATCAAAACCATCATCAAAACCCTTTATGATCCTTCAACACCCTTCTGAACCATCTCAGAACCATCAAAACCATCTTCGGAACCCTTCATGATCCTTCAACACCACTCTGAAACATCTCAGTACCATCAAACCTATCATCAAACCTTTTCTGAACCATCCCAGAACCTTCGAAACCATCTAAAACCCATCATCATCCTCTGGAACCATCCCATGACCATTAAAATCAAGATCAAAACCCTTCTGAACCATCTTAGAAGCATCAAAACCTTCATCAATATCCTTCATGATTGTTCAAAACCTTTCTGAACCATCTCAGAACCATCAAAACCATTTTGAATCATCTCAAAACCATCGAAACCATCTAAAACCCATCATCATCCTCTGGAACCATCCCATGACCATTAAAATCAAGATCAAAACCCTTCTGAACCATCTTAGAAGTATCGAAACCTTCATCAATATCCTTCATGATTGTTCAAAACCTTTCTGAACCATCTCAGAACTATCAAAACCATCTTCGGAACACTTCATAATCCTTCAATACCCTTCTGAAACATCTCAGTATCATCAAAACCATCATCAAACCTTTTCTGAATCATCTCAAAACCATCAGACCTCTATTGTTTTCCGGGAAGGGGGGGGGGGAGGCATGTCCCAAAATTTACTTTTTGCCCGAAATACCGAAAACTAAGCGATTCAGCGACAAAATAGTTGTATGAAATTATATTTCTGATGGAATCTCCTTCAAAATGAAACAAAGTTTGACCAATTTTACTCAAAAAAAGGACCCAGGGAGGAGGTGCAAAAATCACGTAATTTTTACTATCATCTAAAATAGTTGAAAATTTAGCGTAAAATTCAAATTTTACAACTGGAAATTTCTCGAAGCCAAATTGTAGCACCCACTTGACAAGAAGATAGCTCTAAAGTTCAGTCTCACTCATTGGGAGGTGGAGAGAGGGGGTGAGGCGTCACTCCCCTTTTATATGTTTTTTTTAAACCATGAAAAGTAAGCGAAACATATGCATTAAATCATAGCAAATTTTGATTATTATAGCAATATAAGTCTTCAACGATAGTTTCATGTGCGGGGAGTGGGTGGGCCGTCAAACCCCTCTATATGTTGTTTTTTTCAAAATTACAGAGAGTAAAAAAAATGCATTTTGAAAATTTGAATAAAATCAGTAAGATTAAGGTGTGGTTCTTGCGGTTGGAAATATTTCTAAAGACCCTCAACATGTTTCATGAAAAAAATTTATCAATCTGCGGATAGTAGGAAGGAGGAATTCCCGGTGAAGGGTGGGAAGTGTGGGTATTGCGGTCAACATTTTGGATGAAAAATTTTATTCTATGTACATATTGTGATTACTACATAGTTATGAGCTACATTTGATATTTTTAAAAATAAAACGAGAATAATTTGGTTTTGAACATTTTGAAAAATACCTTTTTAAGGTTTGGGACTTGAAGAATGCTCCAAATGCAATTTTTGTAAACACCAAAAATTTTAGATAATCCTTTAAGGAGAAACTTTTACTGGAAATTTTTTTTTGTAAAACCAAAAGAAGGGGAGATGCGTGGATTTCTACGACAGGGAGGTAATCCTAAGAGGGAGAGGGGCTAGGAAAAATGACATCCGAGTTTATTTTTGTCTAAATTCATTTTAGATTAAGATTCAGTCGTCAAATTACTTTTTACATTACGAGCAGCGCGAACGGATGCAGTAATTCGACTACACTAACGTAAGAGTACGATACACACGGCAGAGGAATTAGAAATGGATAGGAAAGGATGCTGCGAAATACTTTATTTATCGACTTGCTGTAACAAGTACAAATATACATTCTGAGAATTGCCATACGAATTTTATTTGCGGGAATTATTTTGCTCGCGAGGAAACTCTCAACACGAGGATATACATTCTAGAAATAATTTCGCTAATTTGATAACACGATTTACATTCGTATACGTAAATTTACTCGTATTTATATATGTACGACTTTTCGAATACATATCTTTAATATCCGCAGATATGGTGCTCGCGTATTCGCGTTATTTGTGGCGCTTGTGTAAATGTACGTGTATTCTTGATGCGAAAAATTTTCTCGTTTTTATAGTTTCTTAATTTACGAGTGTGTAAGAGGAAACGGTCGTTTCGGTGCTATTTTTATGTTTGCTGTACGACATCCACATCGACACGACGAACAATGGAAAATAATACGAAAATGATATAATTATGTATTTATACGCGTTATGTTATGCTTAACATGGCTTGAAAAGCGAATACTAAGCGTGTAATTGGTTGTTTGTTGAAGAGTATTTTGATTTTTGTTCTTGGTGTAATTTGTCGATCAGTGCCAAGATCCATCCAGTTGATTCATATGGTTTTGTGTACAAGCTTGATAATACCATGTTGTTGGTTGCAGCGATGATTTGCAGAAAATCCAAACATCTCGAAACGTGTTAAATTTGTGATTTTTCCATCGGTACACAAATCAAAACTTTTGTATTCATAATATTCAATTCCTATGAAAAAAAAAGCATCGCAACGTGTTGCTTTATGAGCTTAATTTTCGTAAAATGAAGGAAATACACAAATTGCTCATTCATGGAGTAGAGAAATAAGCGATCAGCAGTGTTTTTTGTTGATCGGTAGTAAAGGTACAAGTCGATATTGGAGTGTGCAGCTGAAATCCTCAAAAGGCATATCTGAGACCTATATACTAAATCTACATATTAAATTTCAACTTCTTACCTTAATTTAGAGGGGAGAGAGGCGAAAAACAAATTCATAATATAGGAAAAACTTATCAAAACATGACATTTTTGGTGTTGTGAGGGGGTGTGATGGGACTGAAACGTCGAAATACCCAAAAGGCACATTTAACATCTGTACTAAATCTAAATACCTAATTTCAACCTACTAGCCCAATTAGAAGAGTAGATAACAGTGGCACAGCCTTGGATCTTCAGGCTGTAAAGGGGACCATCACATTAAAAAATTTATTACAATTCCGGGAAGTGTGCTAAATTAGTTGTAATAAAACCAAAAATTTTTTTGAAGTTGCCAGCTCAAAAAAAGATACCCTAGAAGTACTCCTAAAGTTTTCAAAGTTCATTTTAAGGTCATATTTAGGGTCCGAAAAATCTGAAAAAATTCTACAACACTTTCACTAGGTAGTTCCACTGTCATACGAATTTTGAAAGAAATCGGTAAAAAAATAGCATAATAAAAAAACATCGCAAAGCATTGCGTTTTGAGCCCGATTTTCCCAACGTAAAGGAGATACGTGAATTTTCCATTCATGGAATAAATTATACAGTGGTAGGGGTACACGTAGATATTGAAATGAATACCGAAAATCCTGAAAAAACAATATTAGGGCCTTTGCTAAATTTATATAACAAATTTCAATTTCCTAGCTCAATTTGAAGGAGAAATATGCGTGGAACAAACATAAAAAATAAAAAAAATCTACTAAAAAACATACATTTTTGGCACTGTGAGGGGGTTCAATGGAGCAGAAAATTGGAAACCTTCAAAAATCGCATTCAGAAATCTACACGCTAAATTTCAACCTTCTAGCCGAATTGAAGTGGAGATAACAGTGGCATAGTCTTTTTTCAAAGTCAAACAGGAGAAAATTCTCCATAACATGCGTCTTTATCGACAAAGGAGGCTGATTTTTGGATATATTGAACAATTTTTAATTCTGTATCGATTGGGTTTAAAACGAACGATTTTTTCCGTTTCAGTCCATCAGCGCACCCACTCCCAAATTTAGGCATGATTGAATTTTGACCAAAGGTCATCCTGGCTCAAAAAACATCAAACCCGTCGCCAATTCAAACCTACTGCCTGAATTTAAAATATTTAGGCCGGTGTCGATTCGAACAAATGATTTTTTGTTTCAGGGGGGGGGGTGGGGGAGGGGGCAAACTAAAAATAAAAAAGAATAAGTACTTAGTACTACTGGATTAGGAGTTGGTGGTCAATAGTGGACTGTCAAAGATTGACCAACAACAGTGGATCATCAAGATTTGGACTGTCAACTCTTGACGGTCCAAATCCGTCAACAATTAGTAGTCAACTGTGGACTGTCAAGAGTGGACCGTCAGCAGTTGTCAGTTGGCCATAAATGTTGGTACTAGCAACATCTTCAAAGTCAACACTCGAATGTTCGGAAAAAATGCTAAGCAGATTTTCAAAATCATTTATGTTATCAATTTCCCAGTTCCAGCAAAAGTCCAAATTTCATTTAAAGTGACATGACTTTTAAAAAATTTGTGATTTTTTTTTTAACATTAAGAAATTTGAAATTTGCTTAGCATTTTTTTCATAACATTTAACTATGTTGTCGAACATAATTCAATTGTCGAGGATACAGATGTTAACCACCCAAAACAGTTGACCATCAATTTTAAGACCATCAAAATCTGAACAGTCCGGATTTTGAATGTCCAGATTTTGATAGTCAGCTGTTAATGGTCAAATGTTGATGGGTCAACTGTAGAATGCATTATTTAAGCATACTTCGATGTTAATATCTGACATGGCCAAAAATGGTCTTAATAGTCTTCTAGGACTACGAAACGGATTTCTTTGAAACCCCCTCCTCCCTCTATCCGCTGTAGGTTTATAGTCTATTAAAAACCTGGGTTTCTTTCATAATATGACTTGGAAAATCAGACTAGAAAGCATCATTTTGAGTTGCATTTTGTGCCTAATTTTCCTAAAGTAAAAGAGATATGCGAATTGTTCACTCATGGAATAAAAAAAATATGTGCAATGAATATCTGAAACCCACAAAAAAGAGATCACTAGGACCCCTGCTGAATGTTTATGCCAAGTTTCAACCCCCCTCCCGACATCACTAAGAAGGAAAGTAGTGAATGAAATAGCGTTTTTGAGGTCAAAAAGTGGAAAACCCTCATTGACTTAGGGGACTGATTTTTGCTTATGTTGTACAACTTTTTATTTTCTATTGATTGGTTTAAAAAGTGTTAATTGTTGCCATTTTCGTCTCTCAGCACCCCTCCCTCCACCCCCCGAATTGGATATAGCTGAATTTTGACCAAAAGTCTTTCATCAGCCACCAATTTAAGCCTATTGCCAAAATTGGACCGATTTTGATCGGTATTGAGCTGAGCAAATGATTCTTAGGCGAAGGAAGGAATAAAAAAAAAATTAGCGGATAAATATCTGACATGACCGAAAATGGTCGCATTGGTCTTTCAGGACCTGGAAACGGATATTATTGATACTCTCCCTCCATCCTCCGTGCAACTGTAGGTCGATAAAACGTTACAGCCTGATTTTCATTCACAATACGACGTATAAAATCAGGCTAATTAACATGAAAATCTGCTCTAAAGTACAATTTTGTTGCTGTATACCTTCCAGTGACGAGATAAAAAATCTCGAATATGCTTAAAAATCGTATTTTACTAGTGCTCGAAAAGTCCATTAAAAAAATTTCATTTTCAGACCCACTGACTAATCTCTACGTTTAACCTGCTATAGTAAATAGTATTTGTCATAGTAAATTGAGGACAATGTTAACCTTTAAATTTTTGAACATTATCGTTATAATTTTAGAGCGTTTCAATGCCAAACCCAAATTCGATTAGAATCTCGTGTATAAAAATAATATAAGGTTTCCGAGATTTTTGAAAATGTTTCAACTTACTCGGAAGTGGCGAAAAAGCTCGAGAATTTAATTGGAAACTATTTTAGAAGGTTTGAATATTTTACAAAAATTTAATTTTTTCTCGTCACTTCACTTATTAATGAGATAGTTTATAAAGTTACTCGACTAAATAAAAGCGACAAAAGTCGAAATAAATAAGTAAGTAAGTAGGTATAATATGTTTTAACCAACGTAAGCATCGTCTGTCACGTGAAAAGAACTGGAAAAGTTTAAGCAAAGGTCAACGTATTTTATTCTTGTCGCTTGTACTCGTTCGTTCAACGACTATCGATTCATTGTTGCTGGCCAAAACAAAAACAAAGCGTAAAAACTCTTATCACTGGTCAACAACCAGTAAAAGGCGTAAAAAGAAACTCATTCGATTGCCTCGTTTTTTCCAATTTTAAAAATAAATTTTATTTTCTATTTCGATGATAATACAAATTGCATCGATTACGCTCTATATACGCTTTACCATCTGAAAAGAAAATACCAACCATATTCTCCTGAGAAATTTTCTTCCTCTCGGTTAGTAAAATGTAATCGTTCGTTTAAAAACCGATGTTACTTTTTCGTACTGTTTACGAATGTGTATAAAAAACAAGTGTCTGGAAATATTCGTTGGTGCCTCTGCCTATAATTTCAAATTAGAGGCAATTTTTTCTTTGTTTTGTTTTGTTTTGTTTTTTTTTTGTTTTTTTCACTAGTACGAACAAAAAACCATTCACGCTTGGTTGATTGTGGTAAATCTGCTAGATACGTTGGATCGTTGTAAAGGTTTAATTCTGTGAACTGCAAGTACCATATTTATACTTCGTATACTTAGTATTTATGTAGCTAGATATGTAGATAGAAGAGGTTTGCTCATAAGTCGTATGGATCATGATAAACGAGCCAAATATCGTCTGAATTTTGTTTATGTTAATAAATGGAAGGTATCGTATAAGTCGTCGTATTCGTGTCATTGGTGTCAAAATGGTGAGACTTTTCAGTTTGCAAATATGGGGAAGTTGTATGACTTTTATGGTCATCCTGGGGAATACGCAATGACGACTGTAGCTCAACATTTATTTTGACAAACGGGGCAAATATGGGTAGATAAATTTTTGCATGTAAAGAAGTTTTCATCTCGGTGAATATAAAAATATATAAAGTAAACTTTCGAATGTACTTGGTCGGGGAGTTAGTTGGTTTTACGAAAACGTACAAAACCATGTCACCATTTATATGGCGTATCTCTTACCTATCTGGTACTTCTACCTTTCTATACGTGTACGTTGGATTTAAAATTCACGTCGCTGCCGTATAATGCCTTAGGAAAATGTTACAAGACATTGATTTGAATTTGTCGAATGTATTTTGCTCATTTTTTTTTCATTTCGACTACGAAACAACGTGCTGTAAAATAATAAGTATAAAATGTATAATCTCGTATTATTTCATCAGATTATATTACGCTAAAGTAAGTCGAATTTATGTGCAGCATTCTTGGTTGATGTTAAATTTTGTTGTTTGTGAAATTTAAATACGAATTTTTGTAATTTTTATTTCTTTACGTTACGATAGGTTATTCGAAATGGGCCATCGGTGGATTAGATGAATTATCTGTATTAGAACGATCAACTTTAGCTCTAAAGATATCCCCTTTGGGAATGATGAGATGTACTGGTCTTGTAGAATTTCAAAAAGAATCATCAGATATGGTTAAATGATGCTGAAAAATTATTTTGAGCGTAAAAATCGCCTCAACCGAATGCCAACCTTAGCCAAAATGTGTTTTCTGGTATAAAATGCTGTTTTAATGCGCAGAAAATTTTGAAATTCCTGTCGATGTATAGTGTAAGTAAAGCCTTATTGAGGTGTTTTTTTTGGGGGGAATTTTTCAGCTCACTGGAAGAGGATGGTAAACGAAAGAAAATTTTAAATTACCCACCTCCGAACCTAAGGGATAGGTGATGGAAATTTTTAGTCTAATAATCTATGTCGTATTGGCCGAGAAAACTAGGATATTAAGGATTTTTGATTTTCGACAGATAACGTTGGGGGGGGGGGCGGAAATCTACGAAATCCGTTTTAAGCTGCCAGAATACTATTAAAACTGTTTTTGGCCATGCCTGATAATTATTCCTTTTTATTTAATTTTATTTATTCATTTCCCCCCGAAACTAAAAATCATTTGCTCAGTTCGATACCGAACCAAATCAGTCAAATTTAGACAATAAACCCAGATCAGCGGGAGATTTGATATTTTTGAGTAGGAATGACCTTGCATCAAAGTTCAGTTATTAACAAAATTGGAGGAGGGTATGGTGAGGGGTTAGAACAGCAAAAATTGTTAGTTTTTAAACAATGGACATGAAGAGTTAAAAGTCGTATAACTGATTTAAAATTAGCTTTTACGTGAATTTGGAGTGGGGAAATGAGGGGTTTCTCCTTTGCGACCTGAAAAAAAGACTGTTCCACGAATATCTTCCCTTCGAATTGTGCTGCGGAGTTAAAATTTGGCATGCAGATTCAGTTGGTGTCTCAGCTGTGCTTTTTTGGGGGGTTGACTTTTTAGTCTCGTTGCAACCCCTTCCGGTCTGCGAAAAATTGTTTTAAATTTAGTTAGGTTTGGTTTTTTGCCATTTTTCGAGTTCTTCCCTCGCAAATTTCGCATGCAAATTGAGATAGGAAGTTGAAATTTGGTATGCAGATTTAGTTGGAGCCTTAGGTATGCTTGTCGGCGATTTCAAATATTCACTTCAGTATCTACCCGTACTCCCGATGAGAGATTCGGAGGGAGGGGGTCGGGTCCCCCCGGTTCCGGCTCCGACTCCAAGATTTTTGATTCGAGTGCTTCCAGCTCCGGCTTCGGCTCCACAATTTCTAAATAAGTCCCTCTGGCTCTAGTTCCTACACTCAACATTTTTAAAAAGTGATTCTGGCTCTGAAAAAATGGATTAGAACGGGCTCTCCTCCCATCACCCTCTGGCTCCGCTCCAGATCACTGTTCAACATATAAGTGGAGTGCAAATTCTTTCACTTCCAGAAACTTTATTATCATCGTATTATGATTAGTACTTTCAAAATCTCGTTCAAAAAGAAAAAAAAATTACGGATCGGAAGGGATGAGTTCTGATCTCTCCGACTCCACAATTTTTTAAAAAGTATCTCCGGCTCCAGCATTTTCAGTTCAAGTCCCTCTGACTCCGGCTCCGGCTTCGGATCTCTGCCCACAATACCGTAAGTCAATAAAAATAAAATCAAATTTTTACAGACCATCAACCAATGGCTGATGGGGGGGGGGAGTCCGTTTTAGGGTCCTAGAAAACCATTGCGACCATTTTTGACCATGTCAGATATTTTTTCCTTTAATTTTTTATTTACCCCTCCTCCCTTTATAAGTAAAAATCATTTACTTAGCTCGACACTGACAAAAATCTGTGCACAAAGCTTGGATTGGCGGTTGATTTAGTATTTTTGGGTGGGCATGACCCCGGGTCAAAATTCAGTCATGTCCAAATTTTGGGGAGAAGTGCTGAAGAGGCAAAAATTGTTCCTTTTTATGCCAGTCGATAGAGAATCACAAGTTGTAATATTCATCTAAAATTCAGCCCATAAAGTCACCGAGGAGAGAAAAAAGGGGGGTTCTCCTCTTTTTTGACCATAAAAATCGGGATTTCCTTCCCTATCTGACCTCCAAATTAAGCTACGAAGTTGAAGTTTGGTATGTAGTCTTGGTCAGGGCCATAGATATTTTTTTTTGGGAGGTTTAACTTTTTGGATCCATTGCACCCCCTCCCAGCACCGGAACAGTTGTTTTTTGGACGAGTTTTCTAATTTTTTGATTTGTCCCACGCATCTCTTCCCTCCAAATTGAGGTAGGAAGTTGAACGATTTAGTGGAGGTTATAGATGTGCCTTTTCGGGGGGAGGGAGGTTTAACTTTTCAACCCCTTTGCACCTCTTCACAGCCCCGAAAAAGTGGGGGTTTCGGTTTTTTCGTTTTTTTTTGAGTTTGTTCCACTCATATTTCCCTTCCAATTTAGCTAAGAAGTTGAAATTTAGTTTGTAGATTTAGTAGATGCCCCAAATGACAGATTTTCATTTCAATATCTATCTATACCCTTACCACAACTTAAGAGAAAATATCCTTCTATTAAACTGTGTATTTTAGTTAGTACTTTCTATCAAATGCATCGTTAAATTTTTTTACAGCCTGACCCGTTCCTAGAAATGTAAAAAAATCCTCTAAAATTGAAGTTTGTTTTGTTTATTTTCGAAACGAGGCATATTACGTCAAAATTGATGGCGTAAAGAGTTCTTCTTTGAAATTTTATGTCGGAAAATGAAGTCAATAATTTTAGTAAAGATAATTTTTTTTTCTCAAAAACAAATTTTTTCGTTGTAGTGACTGAGAATGGTTGCATATTTGCATAGGAGATGGTTTCGGCGCTCAATATTATTTTTATGATCATTTAACAATACTCGATGGTTTATTTTACATAATTTGAAGCAAGAGGTATATTTAGCTATATTTAATGTGGAATGATTTTCGAGTTCATAATCAGCCGCTGAAATTTAATGGAAAATTTTTATCTAGTTTCTCCAGACGTTTCAGACCATGTTTTGGATTTTATTCGATTAATATTGACTGAATTTTCGCGAAAAAATATGAAAATCAATCCGCTTGATTTTTTATTCATTTCGGAATTATTATCACGAATTCTGGTAGAAAAAATAATAAAATTGCGCAGTTCAACTTTTCGCTGTGAACTTCATTTAAGAACACACCATTAAGTAGGTGCGAATGTACCCTCCCTCACCAACAAAATAAAAACTTCCCAAGGTTATAGAGCAAACTTGAGAAATTTCTTTCACTTTGTATGTAGTGTACATCTACTTCTTGGCGAAAGAAAAAAAACTTTTCAAATGTACGTATTTAAAATTCTGACGATATCCCGAAAACTTGGTGTGAAAAATGTAATAGAATAAACGAAATCAACTTGGGCTATTTTCAAAGGCTTGACAAATATAAAAATGTATAAGTGTATATAAACTCGCAGTCGGAGCGCCACTTAAGGAAAACAACACACAACAAACATTGCTACTCATCAATTCTTCAACGTATAACCCATCTTATCCTTAAACGTGTTGAAAATCAACTCGAATTATATTTTATTGTTTAACCGGAGTTTTTTCTTAGACGTTTCAAAAATTTCGGGATAAAGTTTACCGAGCATAATTCGCAAAGACAAAACCAACACTTCACAACATGCTTCAACAGAACTCGGATATAAGATATCGATAAAAATAAAAGTTTTTCATTTTTTTTTTACTTTTTTTCGTGAACGAGAAAAAAGCAGACGAGTAAAGAGAGAGCGAGAAAAAAATTTTTTTTTACGAAATGCTAAAAAAAAAAAAACTTACTTATATTTTATTGCGAAGTTAAACAATAGAGTATAAAAAAAAGTACACATATAAACGAATATCACAGGCAAAATGATATAAGCTGGGTATAGTAATTTACAACTTTCAAAGACTCGTCTTTAGTATTGCTCCCATTCTTGCCCCCCTTCTCTGCAAAAAAAAAAGTGTATAGCCGATGATAAAAACAAGCGTATTTGATAGTCACGTTCCACATAACGTGTCAATTCACTCGGAAAATATTTTCTATTCGTTTTAATTTAAAATTTGAATTTTTTTTTTTCGCCAATGATACGAAAAAGGTATAATTTCAAAGTAGGTAGGTAGATAGGTAGGTATATCTACCTACACCTTGACAGTAGTAGTAAAACTATTTATAAGTATAGGTATTTATCATTTCAAACAAAAGCAAATCTTTTATAGAAAATAGATTGGAAATCTCGTGGCGAAATATTAAGCCTGATTTGTGAAATTTAAACTATACCCACGTAAAGTGAATTACACCAAAACTGCGCTTTTGTTTGGTATAAAAAACAAGCTTTCAAGTGACGATAAATGACTACCGAAACGATTCCAAGTTATACACACTTGAGCATCATTAGATGTACATAATTCGGATCGATTCGAAGTTTTAAAAGACTCGAACACAAAAACAGCTCGGCATAGCGCAGATTTTAGTTATTCATGATATCAAGCTTTCGACAAGCATCGTAATTACGTTAGTCAAACATTCATAAAATGGCAAATTTCGCTACGATTTTATCAAAATCCTATTAAATATTACAAGAGGGTCGAAATTCTCATCATCATTGTAACCTCTTACACTCTCCCATCTATCTCATATCCATATAATTACCAGCTTTTGTTCCCTCTCATTTCCCACCTCTTGTTTGTTGAATACATGGTATTGCGTCGAAAGATGAAAGATGTGATTTTTTTTCTTCAAAATCTTATTCTCGGTGGCTGAATTTTGCGGAGTGAAAAAATTTCTCGAACTACAAATAATAGAAGAGAAGGCATGAAAGAAAGTTTGAAATTTTCGAGATATTGTTAGATTCGTATTATGCGGTTGTGTACGAAGCTTTTGCCAAGGTTATGATTTTATGATGCCTGTTTGAATCAAGGTTGCAACTGCTGTTTCATGTTCATTGTAATTGTATTCTTGTTCGAATTCTGTCTGACAACAGTCGTTGGGCCGAAAGCATGCTTGTAACCATCGGCTTACGTAAAATTGAAATGGTGATATTGTTTTGGCTCGTATAGAAAATTTATTCAATACAATGGAAATTTGAAAGTGACCACTACGGTCTGGTTCAGTTTTAATTTATTTTTGATAGTAATAGTATTCTACGATTGTATGAGGAAGGAAGTAATATGTGGCAAGTATCCGAAAAAATATCGATATGATTTCCAATTGGGTAAAGTTTGTTTCAAAATGAATGTGAATTTATAAATCCTTGGAAAAGCTTTGTATTAGCAGCGGACGTATTTTGGTATTAAAATCAAAAAACGTTGCAAAATTTACCGGTTTTTTGTAAGCGTTTTCATTATCTTATCAATACTGTCTTGGTTGCTTAGATTTTTCGAAAAAGGTTCAGAAAGCGCAGGAAACAGAAACACTTTTGATGTGTAAGGAATTTATTCTATGAGATTGAAGGGTTGTTGAGATAATAAGTATATGGAAAATGTGGGGTGACGGGGGAGTACACAGTGAGGATAGTTTAAATTTTCGAAACGTTAGATCTGATCAATATGTGAGTAGTCTATGAGCACATCTCGGTGTTGTTAGGCTAATGACTTTTTAGTCACAACTTTTTGTTATATTGTCAATGAGAATCAGACTGTTACGGTCTATTGACCTACAGTGGAAGAGGGGAGAGAGGGAATATTAATAAAATTTGTTTTGGGGTCCTAGAAGACCATTACGACCATTTCTGACCGTGTCAGATATTTACTTATTTTTTCCACCCGAAACTAAAAATCATTTTCTCAACTCAATACCGAACAAAATCGATATAATTTGGGAAATAAGCTTAGATTGGCGTCAGATTTAATATTCTGGAGTGGGGTTAACCTCGGGCCAAAATTCAATTTTGCATAAATTTGGGGGAGGAGTTGCTGAGGGCCTAAAATCATAAAAATGATTTCTTTTTAAACCAGTCAAAAGACAAACCAAAGTTATATAACATATCTAAAAATCAGACTCTTAGGTTAATTAAGAGGGGAGACATGAAGGTCCCCCCTTTTGACCTTCAAAAAGTGCTGTTCCTTCCCTATCTCCGTTCCAAATTAAACTAGGAAGTTGAAATTTTGTTTGTGGACTTAGTAAGGGCCATAGTTATGCGTTTGGGGGGGGGGATTAACTGTTCGGATACATTGCATCCCTTAACATCTCCAAAAATGTAGTTTTTGGGCGAGTTTTCTTATTTTTTGAAGTTGTTTTAATGCTTCCTTATGCCATCTGGATGAAAATGCAGTGATCAAAAAAAAAGGAAGCTCAAATTATAATGTTAAGATTTATTTTTTGAATTTTTCTCAACATTTCAAATTAATATCATGGAATTGACCAGTACTCTTCTCTTCAGATCGCTTTCACTTTTTATTTTTTTCAAAGTAACATTTTTTCTCGCATATTACAATTTACAACTATCAAATGATACCCTTCCACACAACACCTGACGTATTAGAGTATTCTCATCCTTAATTTAAGAGCTTAATTGATTTTTTTATTAATTAATGAATTCGGGACTTATAAACCTAAAACTGCGAGCATTTCCCTACGCCAGTTCCAGCGTAAGTCCAAATGTCATCTGTAATATTTTTTCAAAATTTTGAAAAATTGCTTAGGATTTTTCTTTTTATAACGCCCAACTTTTCCATCAAACTCGATCCAACTGCTGATGGTCCGGATTCACCAACACTTGATCATTAGGAGTTGGTGGTCAACCGTAGACTGTCAAGAGTTGACTAACAATAATGGACCATCAGCACCAGCACCATCAAGATTTGGACTGTCAGCTCTTGACAATCCAAATTTATCAACACTTTACCATCAATAGTAAATTGTCAAGAGTTGACCAACAATAATACGCCTTCAAAATTTGGACTGACAACCCTTTACGATCCGAATTTATCAAAACTTGACCATTAATAGTTAATTCTCAACTGTGGACTGTCAAGAATTGAACAAAAATAATGGACCATCAACATCAGCACCACTAAGATTTGGACTGTCAACTCTCAACAATTCAAAAACACTTGACCATGAATAATTGATTGTCAACCGAGGATTGTCAAGACTTGAATAACAATAATGGACCATCATGACCAGTGCTATCAAGATTTGGGCTGTGACTCTTGACGAACCAAATTGATCAACATTTGACCATCAACAGTTGATTGTCAACTGTGGACTGTCAAGAGTTGACAAACAATAATGGATCATCAATACCAGCCCCATTAAGATTTGAACTGTCAGCTCTTGATGATCCAAATTGGTCAACATTTGACCATCAATAGTTGATTTTGAACCGTGGATTGTCAAGAGTTGACTATCAAGATCAAGATCCAGACTATCAACAGTGGACTGCACTTACCCATCAAAAGTTGATTTTCAACTGTAGGCTGTCAAGAGTTGACCATCAAGATCTAGACTGCCAATGGTGGACTGTTCAGAGTTCACCAACAATAATGGACAATCAACACTAGCATCATCAAGATTTAAACTGAAAACTCCTGACGATCCAAATTTTGTCAACAGTTGACCATCGATATCCGAATTATCAACGTCTTAAACAGCAACTTGAATGTTAGGAAAAAAATACTAAGAAAATTTTCAAAATTCGTTACATTATTACTTCCCTGGTTTCAGCAGAAGTTCAAATTTCATCTGAAGTGATATATATGTTACTTTTGAAAAATTTATGATTTTTTTTCAGTGTTAGGAATTTTGAAAATTGCTTAGCTTTTTTTTCATAACATTCAACTTTTTTGTCGATATAATCCAACACTGTTGACGATCCAGATGTTATAACAGCCTAGAGCAGTTGACCATCAAGATTAAGGCCATCAATATCCAGACCATCAAAATCGGATTTTAACTGCCCAGATTTTAATGGTTCACTGTTGATGGTAAGTGGTAATAGTCAACTGTAGAATGCGCTATTTAACATCTTTCTGTGTTAAAACAAAATAAATCATGGCCAAAACTGGCTTCAATACTAAAATAGATTTCGTTGATAATCCTCCCCCTCTCCCTTATTCACCATAGTTTGATAGTTTGTGATAGTCTGGACATTATGTCTCAACTGCTTTCCCCTTCACCCCACTACCATCTGATGAATGACTTCGTTTAGCTCTTGCTGTTGTCGTGCGAATAAAACGTTTACTCGTGCAGATAAAAGAATTTCGAGAGCCCCTGAGTCCTGTTTGGAAAAAATAATTTAGTCCATGTTTTTTCAGGTTGCCCAACAAAGCCTGTGTAATAAGTAATAACCAGGCCAAAATTTTTCAAGTCTTGTACAGCTTGTGAGCATGTTCTATCTTAATACGGCTTTTATTCGCTTCGTCTTTACATCAAAATGAGAAACTTGCAAAGTTGTCTAGAAATCTTTTTACACGACTTTGAAATGTACTACCCTGTTGAATATCTTGTTTACATTGCGAACTAACTTTTCGATAGAATAAACCATTTGAATTTTTGTTAAATCAAGAAACTATTACTGTAGGCTTGAAAATCTTCGTGAATTTTATTATTTAGTGTCCTTCGTTTCTCATGCGGCAGTAGGTGTTTAATATTTACAAAGCGGTTAAACTTTCCAGATGTCAAATATTGTAATTCGAGTACGCCGAGTACTTACTGTTATTAAGATTACTCAAGTATGGGCTGTATATTTATGAGTAAGAAACTGCTTGTGAGGGAATTATTGTATTTATACCATTATAAAGGAGCACCCTAAAGACTCACTAACGAAATTTACATGCTCATTAGAAAACAACAATTGCATAATGATAATTTAAATGTATGTTGCTTTTATACTCTTACGAACCAACCATAACGTATTAGAGAAAGGTAGGTACAAACGGTTAAATATGAAATAAGCTCGAAAAATTTCTGGCCAAATTTTCAGATCCATTTGCGAGTGTTTTTGTGTTGCGTTGTGCTGGTTGAAAATTTACACATACGTGTAACGGTCTTATGTACGTATCTATATTTAAATCAATAACGTGGTTTTCATCAAAAATTCAGACCTGTCATAGAAATATTTTCATCTCGCGTCAGGGTTCCTCGTTTATTTTTCTCGCGTCGTATTAATTTTAGATTATTATTTCGTCGTGGATACATTTATACGGTATACACCTACCTACCTACCTACCTACCCAATAGTTTTACGATGTACTACCTACCTAGGACCTACCTATGATGAAAATGTTTATGTGTACTACATTTTACTTCATTGTTAATTTCATTTTCGTACTAAAAAGTCAAACATATTCCACCCTATCTGCACATAACATAATATGAAACATTTGTTACGTGATTTTGGCGAAGGAAAAAAAAACCAAACAAACAAACTTTACGTTCTGGAGAAAAATGTGTGTATGTGTTTTTTTTTTTTTTTGTTATCTTTTATATATAAATTTGGAAAATAATGCGTTTTTCTTTTCAACCTGTGGTACATACCTAGACCTACACACACACACAGACACACAAAGTGTACCTTTATGAAGAGTATAATTTACAACGAGTAGTAAAATTGTTTTAGTACTTTGTTCACCTATATCCTCGGTACGTTGGATAATAAGGATTACTTTTCAGCTTTTTCGCGTCATAATGTTGGAAAATTTATAAATATTTCTCTGTTCTATGGTTGGTACTATAAAGGTCAAACAAGCATGCCGATCTTCTTAAATTTTATGTGCGGTCAAGTCAACCGTAACCGTACGTATTCTTTTTCTTCCAACAGTTTGATAAGAAGAAAAAAAAGAAAGCGTTCAAGTTTGTATGATAAACGATGACGACGCAGCATTTGTCTAAATATATCCCTATCGGTTAAAACTTCTTAGTTAAATGTTCTACTATAAAGGCATTCTTTCTACTAATAAATAGTACGCTATATATACGACCACCAAAAGTCTTTTATTCTCAATCATTCATTTCACGTGAACAGTCTTTTTTATCTGCTTTATTAAAAGCAAAAAATCAGATGTTCTTTGTAGATTTTTTTTTATTTTCCTCCCGTAACGATGTGAATAACTTACATTACTTTAAAAAATTTATCCGATTTGTTGAGTTTTTTGAAATTTTGAAAAAATATTTCATTTTTCTTGGTCGATTGAGTAACGTGTGTATAACTTTGGCTATTTAGATTAATTTTAGAATAAAAATTAATGAGGTATTAGAATGTGTAGGTAAGTTGAAACTTGTTTTATTAAATTTAATAAAAATAAAAAAAATTGTTAAAATCGGTACAATTTTTACGAATAAATCTGAACTGAAATTTGATAACGAGACGTTTTTTAAAGTACTATCAACTTCGGTTTTTTTTTTCAATTTTTACACGAAGATAGGTATTTTTTGATGTGTGATGACGAGTAGGTATTTGTATAAAACTTACGTGTATACCTACTCGTAGTTGTATAAAGAAGGAAAAAAAACATAGAATTTTGCTATTAAGGGGTTCGTTTGAAATATAATATGTGCGCAGTGCTCTAGAAACAACAAACAACGAAAGCTTTTACTACTGCGATTCCTTGGGATATTTTCTATAATAGTAAAATTTTGTTTGTACGCGAACAATAAACATTATCTCATGCTCAGTCACGATCTTTAATTTTAAGAAAGTGCAACATGTTGAACATGCTTTTGATCGATTTTCTTTTTCAAATATAGATAGCTAACTTTAGCCTATATTCATATTTCATACGCACACAAAACTGCTCCCAAACACAGATCCAATTATTTCTATTGAGATTTGTTGCAGAAGAGGTATTGATGATTCTGAGAATACGATTTGGTTTGATATTCACACTATTGAAAGTAATGGACAGATAAATTGGCTCGTTAGTAAAATTCTCTTTTAAATGAATGATACGAGTAAAATGGGCGTATATTTTTAACCCAAAGGTACGATAAATGAGGGGAAGCTGTCAAAGAATTTCGGTACAAAATTTTAATTTTTAAAATTTTTACCAAAGCATTCTCTGTGTTAAATTCTATGCAGGAACTTGCTGATGGTCCTTAGCCATGGATTTATATCATTTATTCGTTTGGACTTAAATTTTGAAGTTATTAATTTTCGACCAACACGAACAGAATCGTAGAGGTGTTTCAATACAATTCAAAAATTTTCAATAGCTATGATACCCCATATTGAATGCATCTTTCAAAAGTCACTTGTAGAACTCGTACAAAATCTTCGCACCAAATTTTAACTAGGCCAACTGTGACTGGGACAGAAGTCGTAAATCTCGAAAAAGACATTCCCTTTGGGAAGGCTCCTGTTAAAAGAGTGAGAAGAAGATCTCCGACCAGATGGTCTGACATCGTCAAAGCGCGAATGGGCTCCATGATAAAGAGCTGCTTCACTCAATTTAGAGAAGAGTTATGCTTGCCGTGAACTTGAAAAATTAGAAACACCTACCAGAAAACTACATTTTTGGGACTGCGAAGTCTTCAAAAGGCATATTTAGGCACATATGAAATTTCAACCTGCTAGCTCAATTTGGATAAGAATTACGCGTGCTACAAACTTGAATAATAAGAAAACCCAACCAAAAACTACATTTTTCGAAATATGCCAAATTTCAACTCACTACTTTAATTTGGAGGGGAGATATGAGCGAATAACTTTTTTTCGTGGTTGTGAAAGGGAAAAACCTGCATATCGCCCCTCCTAATTGACTTCAGAGGTTGGTTTTTGGATTATGCCATACGACTTTTGATTTTCTATCGATTAGCTCAAAAAAATGGCAATTTTTGTCATTTCAGCACTTCAGAACCCCCTCCCCTAAATTTGGGCATCACTGAATTTTGATCCAAGATCAACCCCACTCAAAAATATCAAATCGGTCACCAATCTAAGCCGGTATCGTGCTGAGCAAATAATTTTTAGTCTTGGTAAAAAAAAAAAGTAACAATGAAAAACGAAGAACAAACTCAAAATATAAGAAGACCCGCGCACAAAAACCATATTTCTGGGCTGCTGCACGGGGGAGCAGTGTGTCTGAAAAGTCGAAACCCAAAAGCGCAAATTTTACAGCCTGAATTTTTGTGAAATATTGTTAGTTATGTGAATTGAAAAAAAAAACATAGCGCTCTAATCGGCGCTAAATGAGGGGAGAGGGAGTGCAATTGGGGCTAAAAAGTCCACACCACCAAAAGGCACATCTAGTACCTTTACCAAATCTACACATCAAATTTCAACTTTCCAACCCTATTTGGGGAGAGGAAAGATACGCGAAAAACAAAGTCAAAAATAAAAAAAAAACGAAAAACAACTTTTTTGGGATTGTTAGGGGATGCAATGAGGCTGAAAAGTCGAAACCCCCAAAAGGCACATCTATGGTCCCTACCAAGTCTATATATCAAATTTAAACTTCTTACAAGGGAAATACCTCAAGTGTTACACGCCAAATTAAAAAAAAATTTTATAGCTGTGTAGAGCATTCAAAATTACTCTCACAGCCAAAATTTCAGCACCTAAAATCCATTGAGGAGGGGGGATTATGAAGGGTGGAATACCAAAATATTGACAAGTAACAGTGGGAAATTAATGAAAACTGAAATAACTCGAGTTCATACCACGCTTAGGAGGTAATTTTTTCACCACGTACTACCCTCGATATGGGCCGCCCAGGGGTGGGGTAGTCGCCCAAATCCGCGTGTAACACCTCGGGGGTGTATTTTTTTGACAATCACTTTTTATATTTTTTAGTAGCATTTTAGATGGCTAAAAATACACCCCCGAGGTGTTACCCGCGGATCCGGGTGACTACCCCACCCCTGGGTGGCCCTTATCGAGGGTAGTGCGTCTTAGCGCGGCATGAACTCGAGTTATTACACTTTTTTATAATTTCGCAATGTTATTCGTCAATTTTTTGATATTCCACCCCTCATAACTCCCCCCTCCCCCTCCCTAAATGGATCTTGAGGATTGAAATTTTGGTTGAGAGGGTAATTTTGAATGCTCTGCACAGCTGTAAACATTTTTTTTTTCATTTGGTGTGTAACACTTTGAGTACTTCCCTTGTTAGCTCGATTTGGAGAGAAAATAAAGAAGGAACATCCCTTTTTCTAGGTCAAAAAAGGAAAAACCCCTCAGATCTCTCTTCATAATTGACCTAGGAGGCTGATTTTTGCATATGTTGTACAATTTTGGATTTCCTGTCGATTGGCTGAAAACAAAAATAATCTTTGTGATTTTAGTTCTACTCCAGAATATCAAAAACTCTTCAAATTGCAGCCTAGTTCCCAAATTTGATCGATTTTGATCGGTACAAAGCTGAACAAATAATTTTTAGGTCCGGAAAAATAAATGAAAATAAATATCCGACATAGCCTGAAATCATCTGAATGGTCTTCTAGGACCCTAGAAGGAATATTTTTAATATTCCCCCTCCCGTCATCCGCCCTAGGTTTATAGACCGTAATAGCGTGGTTTTCACTAACGTTGTGGTATAAAAAAAATCAGCTTATAAATAAACGGAATGAGTACCTCATATGGCCGAGAATGGTCTCAGTTATCTTCTAGGACCTTAACACGGATCTAGAGTGTCATTTTGATCATTGCGAAGTGTGGTAAATACCGACTGACTTTCCATAAATATTCTAAAATTTGACCAGTGCGTTTCGTTTTATCGCTGTTGATCTGAATAAAAATGAAAATGATTTCGAATAAAAATTCAAGAATTTTTGGAATTTTAAGTGGAGTAGAAAACGAATGTGAATTATGAAATTTGTACAAAATCTATCAATAGGGGTACAGAAATGGTATATAATTTATCCAAAACTTGGCCATATGAGTGATGAGTGGAAGAATTTCTACTGTTTTACTTGGGAAAATTTATGCTCTTTGCATATCTACTGGCAGCTTTGTTCGAATCAATTGGAAAGGCTGGAATGTGACGTAGGTCTCTTTGGTGTTGAAAATAATTCTTTTTTGAGTAGAAACTTAGTAGGTATTTTATTTTCAACTACATTATTATACCAGCTTAAAAAAAATAAGAGAAAGGTTCTTTGATTTTTATAAGAAAAAATTACGTGACAAGGTATTTTAAAATTTTCAATTACTGGCCAATTCAAAAATTTTTTCAGCCTAAAAAAGATGAAAATTGGTAAAACATTTTTTATAAATAAAAAATAAATAATAAATAAATAATTTTCTCAACTTCTTTTGGTTTTCTCGAACACGTTGAAACGTGTAAGAAAGAAAATCCAGTACGACGTTCTTGCTCATTTGCAGAAATAGGCGAAATGATTCTTCGAATGTACGTTGATCGTTATTTAAAGGGTAGAAAATCTTATACCTTAAGCCACATAGCTGGGTACTACAGGTAGGTGGGTAAGGTACGTTATTGTAAAAGACGTAAAAAATAAAATAAATAAATTTGAACGCAAAAAGGATATGGTAAGCGGCAGTATAGCTAGGTAGCTAACTCGAGTTAGTTTTTCTCACTTTTTTCCAGATTAAATTTCAAGTGAAAAGTAAATAAAAGGGATAGAACAGCGACCTTGTCACATCGTAATTGCTTCATTCATATTTTATTCGATTCTCGGCGTATAAAGCTGATTTAGCTTGTTCGCGAATATCGTTTACCAAACGTTAGTAGTATACTAATAGTAGTTGATCTGTAAAGGAGCGTGTACCATATTTCTCGAAATTCAAAAGACTCGTAGTCGAAATTCTGCTAGTTTTGTCAACGAACGGTTTACCATTCTCTACTCGCGTTAGCCGTATACGAGTACATATTTGAGCGATATCAATATTGGCTTTGAAGATTTTTCCGATTTCTGCCAACTTACGTTAGCTCGTATCTGCAGTTTAGAATTTATGTACTTGTTATAGAAAACTGAAAATATCAGTTGAGCGTATTTTCTTCATTTTTTTCATTTTTTTTTTTTTTGGCGGATAAAGCTATGACAATGACGACACGACCGATGATCTCGAGTTGCAGATAAGAAAATTAAATTTCGTATGCTCGTCACAACAACCTATTAAACGAAGCGCATCTGTTATGGTAATGAAAAGACGTCGACAACTCGAAACGTGGCGATAACGTGAAATCCGAGGCTATTAAATCGAATCGTTAACGAAATGCAAGCACATTATTTACCAAATTGAGGCTATCGATGTTGGGAAAAAATTGCGATTTGCAAGCTCCTCCAGTACGAGATGAAAAATTATTCGTTTAAATGTAATATATACGATTATCATCGCGTATTTGCGCTGCAGTATAAATGCCTACACTCTCTTCCCACCTTCCCCTTTTCCATCAACTTGTGTAATTAGCCGATGAAAAGTATACGAAAAAGTTTTCAACATTTATTTTCCAAGGACAATTACTGCAACATTTTCTCGAGGTTTGCTACCTCGAATGAAGATTAAATTTTTCAGCACTACGTAAATTTATTATTTTTTTTTTTACGAACTTTCCAACAATTAAAAAATCTAAAGAATTTTTCCAATTTTCAAAAAAAAAAAAAAAAAGAAAAAGTTTTTCAAATAAGCATACTTTTTAGTCAGTTTTTCTGTCCGAAAGTTTTATCATTTGATACGAAATTGTACATGTGTCGGATTTTTGAAAAGGGTATTTCATTTTCTATCATTGAAGACAGCTACAGGGTGTTCTGTAATATCCGTAAGGAGATTCAGTGTATTTTTCCGAAAGGGTTATAACGCTCGGTATCGAATTATAGGTACCTACGTATTTTTTAGTAGCTTTTGTGTTACGTAGGCTGTCATTTTGAATAGTATAGTAGTTTTTTTCTTAAAGAATTTTTATCATATTTGTGAGTACCAAAGCAGTAATTTGGATTCATTCTGTGGATTTGGAAAAGTTTCGAAAATGGTTTTATGGAATATTTTTACTTTCGTGTCTGTAGAGGTAGCTGTCCAAGCAAAAGATATGATTTTTAAGAAATAATTGAAAGGGAATGATGGTCAAGCTACCGTATTGGTGAAAATAAAAAAAGAATAAAAAATATTTCTGATTTTTCATGTAAATATTTTAATAGTTTACGTTAGTCATCAATAAGGCGTTTAAGTATAATTTTTTTTTTCAAAGTTGAAGAAGATAGCGAAAAAAAGTTGCAAAATGGGGTCAAATGGACGTGGCAAAAATTTTCGGGGCTTAACTTGATTCTTACCAGCGTCAAAATTTACATAAAAAATCGAAAAAAATAATTTTTAATTTTTAGCCTGATTTCCCATGTAATATTTATTGTTAATAAAAAACGAGTGATTACAATCTAGGAGAGAACATCGACAAAATCCGTTTTGGGATCTTAGAAGACCATTAACACCACTTTTGGCGATGGCAGGTACCCCCCTCCCCCTCCCACCCCAGAATAACATCATTTACTCTGCTCGACATCGATCAAAACCACTCCAATTTAGTAAGTATGCTCAGCTTGGCGGAGGATTAGATAAATTTATTTGAGTGGATGAGTGGGGAAAATTCAGTCGAGTCCAAATTTGGGGGGAGAGGTGCTGAGGAGCAAAAATCGCAAAAATTGTTCTTTCTCGAGCCAGTCGATAAAAAATCAAAAGTTGCGAGAAGATATGAGGATTTCTCCCCTCTTTGACCTTGAAAACTGGATTTTCTTCTCCATCTCCCCTTCAAATCGAGTTAGGAAGTTGAAATTTTGTAGGTTTGGTCTTAAATGTGCCGTTGGAGTTTTCTACTTTTCAGCCTCATTGCGTCCTCTCGCTGTTGCAAAAATTTAGTTTTTTGGCCAGTTTTTAGCCTGATTTTCTGTATTATTTTGTTAATGAAAATCAGGCTATTATGGTCTGTCGATCTGCGGTGGATGAAGAGAGGGATATCAACGAAATCTGTTTTGGGGTCCTAGAAAACTATTACGAACATCTTGGCCATGTCAGATATTTATTGATTTATATTTGACTAAATTTGATCAAATTTGAGAAATAAGCTTCGATTGGTGGCGGATTTGATATTTTGGAGTGGGGATAAGCTCAAGTTAAAATTTGGTTGGGCTCAAATTGGGGGTAAGGGGATGTGCTGAGGGGGAAAAATCGCAAAAATTATTTCTCTTCGAACTAACTAACCGAAAATCCAAAATGGTAAAGCATATCCAAAAATTAGCCTCCTAGGTCAGTTGGGAGGGTAAAACTGAGGGTTTTTTCCTTTTTTGACCTTGAAAAAGGAGCTGTTCCTTTTTTTATTTTCCCTACGAATTGAGCTACGAAGTTGAAATTTGGTATGTAGACTAGGTAGGGACCATAGATGTACTTTTTGGAGGTTTCGACTTTTCAGCCTTATTGCATTTTCTCATAATCCCGAAAAAGTTTTTTTTCGGTTTTTGTTATTTTTCGATGCTATTTTTTGCACCCCTTCCCCACTCACTTAACACCGATTAAAGCGCGATGCTTTTTTTAAATTCACATAATTATTATATTTCACAAAAATCAGGCTGGAAAAGCCTTTTTTTTTCTTATTTTTAGCCCGATTTTCTCTATCAACCCGACTATTACGATGAATCGATCTACAAAAGATGAAGCAGGAATATTAACAAAATCCGTTTTGGGGTCCTAGATGACCATTCCGATCATTTTTTGCCATATCAGATGTATATTTTTTTTCACCTTAAAATTAAAAATTATTAGCTCAGTTCAATATCGACGGAAATCGATCAAATTTGGGAAATAGTTTTAGATTGGCGGCGAATTTGATGTACTGGAGTGGGGTTGACCTTTGGTCAGAATTCAGTTATGTTCAAATTTGGGGGTGGAGGTGCTGAGGGGCTAAAATCGCAAAAAAGTTCTTTTTGGAACCAATCGATGGACAATTAAAAGTACTACATCATATTCAAAAATAATTCTCATACATCAATTAGGAGGGGAGATATAAACGAACTTCCTCTTTTTGATCTTGAAAACGGGCTGTTCCTCCCGTATCTTTCCTCCAAACTGAACGAGGAAGTTGAATTTCGGTATGTACACTAGGGTGGTTCAAGGTACCTTGGAGGGGGGGAGGGGTATTTGAGTTCTTCATCTCCAGCGACGTTCTGTCTCATATAAAAAAAATACGTTTTAAAAATTAGCCGGATAAAAAAATTTTTATATGCCCGATGCGCACACAACTGTACGGCGTGATCATCGTGGGAGGGTTGTTCGTTCGAGCGAGTGAATTAACTTGGTGGTTCTTTCGTTGCACAGAATTGCTCATTATTGCACCACATTCAGTCGGGTCCCTTAAAAGTGTGACTTGAGTTTTAAGTCCTTTTTTGTGGGTTTTGAATTTTTCGACGCCATGATTTTGCATTTTTTTTTTACTTTACTTTTTTCTATTTACATGCCATATACTGCAACTTAGGCCAGAGGCACGGATGGGAGAATGTGTTAAATTTTAGAAAGAAGTCCGGTGCTTTTGAGGAAGTTGGATATGTTTGTCATTTGTGGGTTCATCGTTCTTGAGGAGGGAGTTAATGGAATATAAGAGATTGAATTTAATGCGGTAATTTTGATTTACGTAGTATTTGATTAACGTATATTTCAAGAAAATTCAAACGTGACGTAAACTTTCCATACTTTTCCAAGGTGGAATTGACTATTCTGTAGTGAAAAATATTTCAGTTCTGTTTCTCATTTACCATTTCATGATATATTTTTTATGGAACTTCTGGCAAATTTTGCCACGATTTGTTGATAACTTTGATTAAAAGTATTCGAATGAATGTACATTAACAATAAAAAGGGCATAAAGATTTGATAATTTCGTTTAAGCATTTAAACAGGTAAAATGAACGTAGAGGGAACTACTAAGGTGAATATGACAACATGGTTCATCGTAGGGTAGTTCAATGCAACAAACACGTAAACGTATGTAAACGCGTCGGCCCGAACAAACCCGACGTTCCACTACGGTCACGCGGAAAAACTTCGTCGCCATCGAGCCATTTCAACCATCATATAAAATTTCGGCGTGGCACCACTTAAAATTTTTATGAGGTGTTTTTGACTGGGCAAGTAGATGTGTCTTTTTGAGGTTTCGACTTTTCAGGCCCTTTACCCTCTCTTACAGCCTCAAAAATGTGCTTTTTTAGCGGAGTTTCTCATGTTGCAATTTTATTGCTCTCGTAATTCTTCTCCAAATTGAACTAAGAAGTTGAAATTTGGTGTGTAGATTAAGTATATGCCTTTTGGAGGTTTCAGCTATTCACTCCAATATCTAGCTGTACCTGTACCCGTACCACTATTCAAGAAAAAACATCTCAGTGCGCTGCTTTTTTTCATTCCATGAATGGAAAATTCCGATATTTTCTTTATTTATGAGAATCAGGCTTAAAAAGCATTCGTCAACCTTTTTTCATTGCACGAATCGAAATAAATTGGCGGGGCGTCGAACACGATCATGAGGTCGATTGTTCGTCTAGTCTTATTGACTAATTATGCCTTTCATAGATTTCAACTAAGTATTTATTCCCCAAAATCAACCTCTACCCTTACAACTTATTAAGAGCGATTCTTTTCTTAAACCGAATAACGTAATATTGTTAAAAATTCGTCGGACTATTATAAAAGTCTTCGTGAAAATCGTGCAAAAGCAATAAGCACAGCGCAGCATTTTCATTTACGAATAAAAATGCTTACAAAATGGAGTATTTTTAAATTTGATTCTAAGAAAATACTCATTAGTATCTCATATAGCGTTGTATATTTTTATAAAGTCGAACTTGGCAGATGGAAATAGGCTGCTATAGTACTCTATATGGCCAAACTGTATCTACATTTTGTAAGATAATATAAAGAAACGTAATAATTCTTTTAAAGATGATTTCGAATACATTTTCTTCAAAGTTTTTATTTTAAAGCGGAAAAAATCTTTTATCTCTGCGAAAAATTCTACCGCTTTATAAGAAGTATATACGAGTATAATTCTCGTAGAAAATGAAATAGGCGAAAATATGCAAAGTATCCTAAATTAGCGAACAAAAAACACTTAAATCACTCGATGTTTTTCACCAAAGTTGAAAAAAAAAAAAATGAAAAAAAAAAATAAAAAATAAACCGAGAGAAAGGATAATAACATCTCTACAAGCGCGTATCGTATTTTATTAAAGTTTCGCTTTGATATTACACGCACGCGGATTTCGAACGATAGAAGGACGAGTGAGGTGAAAAGAGGAAAAAATTAACTTATAACTTTTTACAAGCGTGGAACAGATTTGTATAGCGCGTTAAGTATGTTTATTTTGTCGAAGTTTTTTTTTTTTTTTTATATGAGCGAAAAAATTGACAATCATATTTTTTCTTTGTGCGAGTTGATAACAAATAACTTGTTATTGCCGGTAACTTGGCTGGCGTATAAATTTGATTTTATCGAATAAGTCGTAGATACCTACTTATGTCGAGGAAATTTACGCTTTGTATACAAGGCAGTATGTAATTATACCTTTTCGTCGACAAATTTTTTCCCTCCCCGGATGAAGCGAAAATTGTATACGCGTTTTATTATAATAGGTAAACATTTTGTTGTAAACAGTTTAAATTGAATATTTCGTGTTTTTTTTTTCTTTTTTTTTCTTCGCCCTCAATATAATGTACTGGTGGGTATCTAACTATCTATTTATGTAGGTAGGTAGGTAGGTAGGTAGGTAATATGTAAGTAGTATATGTTGGAGTTGTGTGCATTTTAAATTTAACAAATAACGAAAGTAGTTGAGAAACAAATAAGTTGATGAAATATTATGGTAAATGTGCGTCTTGTTGAAATATTATGTAAAAAGCATGTCATTCTTGTAGGATATTTCCCCAAGCGGTATTTCAAATATCATACAGATAAATAGAACATATCCTAGCTTTTCACGCGAATTTCTCGCTAATATTATTTTTGCCTTTCAAATTTGTAACGCACAAGTTGTACGAATAAAACGTAGGATAAAAAGTTGTATTGTCGTCTTTTCTTTTTTCAACGTGTGTTCTGGTACTTTTTATAGCATGCTTAGCTGATACCAAAATGTTACAGGGTTGGAGATTTACCTGCTGGTACATGTTTGTTTTAGCAATATGAATGATCGTCGTCGGTATACTTACTCAATATTTTAGACTGATGGCGAGTCATATGAGTAAAATAAGTCGAAGAAGATATTCGTCGAAACATTGGCTTCGGGTTGTTATATGGCTCCTGGCGCACTCTGGGTCATGTTGTAATGTAAGAGCTGAATGATTTTTGGATGTGTTTGTAGTGATTAAAACTGAATTTAATTGTTTTTAATACTGCGATCTTTGTTAAGACCATTCAATACGATCTTGGGTCTTTCGATGTTTCCAGACTGATATTCGTACAGTCATTTTAGCTCGAAAATATAGCCCAAACTCGATCAGTATTTGTAGAAATCGGAAATTTCCCCGAACTTCGCTGAAATCCAAGCAGATTTTGCCCCCCCCCCTTTCGAGAGGCAAGGGAGTGCAAAGTGTGTGGTTTTGGCAATTACTTCTTCAATAATGCACTTACGAAAAAAGAAGCTCTGAAATAGAAGTTGTAGAGCATTAAAAAACAAATATTTTTACTCCTTTGACTTTTTTCCCCAAGTGGTGGTCCTTAAGGTGTGGCGTTAAGGAAAAAATTATTTCTGAAAATCTCCGATTGATACGAATAATTCTCAAAAATCTGCTCAATTTACTTTTTGGAAGCATTTTCCTAGTATAGTACTTTCCCTTGTAAAATAAGAAAAATGTTGGACAGTTTGAACATTGGTGTCAAAGAGTCTTTCCTAATAAGGGTCAAAAAAGGCCCCCGATCCAAAGTCGATCGAACTTCAACCCAAATGTTACTTATGGTCTAAAAACATCCCAAAAAAATGTTTGAGCCCCACATCCACCCCTTCCGGAATTATGCCCCCCCCCCAATGTCGAAATTTCAATACGCGATTTCTTTGGAAGGGGAGAGTAAAATATTTTGAAATTTTCACAGATTATACATTTTACTGAGTACTGTAAATGAGAATTTTTTGAAAATTTTCGATTCATATTTTTGCAATTTTTTTCATGTTGAAATATTTCACAAAAGTTAGGAGGGGCCTGATGGTTGGAAACTTTTTTATCATCTTTGTTAGGAAGTCATCTATCACATATATTTTTTTTCGGTTTCAAAATTGAGCGCAGCATGCTCAAAAAAAATCAAAACCAAAAAAAACACGTTTTTCACTATTTTTTCATCGTTAATAAGGCAGGTATCCTAACTCAAAGTAAAATTTCGAGTCAATCTATGAATGAATTGAAAACAAATATTAAATGAACACATTTTCAAAATTTCAAGTCCTGAAATGTTTTTCTCCAATTTTTACGAATTTTTCAAATTTTTAAATTATCTCATCGTCGTGTAAATCATGAAAATTTGATCTGATCAACAAAAAAATCTGAAATTTAGTACATACCCTACTTTCGACCCTTCAAATCGATTGAAAGCGGTTTCAAGACGTTTCGTAGCCTTCAGGAATTTTTTGATTTTTCCAGTGCTGGAGAACAGTTTATAAAAATGGCATATATGAACGTTAGGGTGTTTCTTAAAATAAAAAATTTCGAATTTTTGGAACCTCATCCCTAAAAAGTTTTGTTTGACCCTAAAAACACCTTAGCTGAAATTTCAGCCAATTCAAATTATTAACCTGTACCTCATCATCAGTGTTGAAGTTACAAACCAAACGCTACCAAACTGAAGCCCGAGCACGAGACTAACCGTCACAACACGTAGTGGGAGTAGTTTTATGTTATCGAAAAAATTTTGAGCTTAAGTGAAACTTTTTTCCTGAACTTTAGAAAATCAAGGTATTAGTTTATTTAGACTGATTCGAAGTTGTAGATTTTAAACACAGTGTTACATTTAACGCAAAAGTCTTGGTTTTCGAATTGTGCTGGCTAACTTTTTTCCTATGCTGTGTTCATCAAAAATAACGCTTGAACACGATTCAGGAGGGTCAAAATAAGGGGTATATGCAAAAAAAGTTCGAAAATCAGCCGGACTATTTTGATCCAAATTACTAAAAATTTGAAGAATGTAGATACAGAACAATGAGATCAAGAAAGTAAGTGAATATTCGATCTGAGCGATGTTAAATCAGTAGAAATCGATATGCCACACGCTGTTTCAATTTTTCATCATAGTTTTTCGATTTTCATAGAGACAATGGATTTTACAGACTTGGTCTTTTATAAATATTCAACATCGGGTAGGTTAGTTTGTTATTTTAAATTGGTAGGTTGGCCAATTGATCTGCAACTATTCCGATGTATCTCAGTCCTTTGATTGAATGCGCAAAGAAATCAGGTTACATTCAGTTTTCGTCCAATTTGAATATCGAAGATTTTTATTAGGTTTTGTATATTTTTTTGTAATGTCTGAGTTTCAGTTTTAATTGTTAGCAGTTTATTTTGCAGAATTCGATAAATTTTATAAAATCACACATAAAGATGTTTGAAAAATTTTACTGCTTAAAACTAGGAGAGTAGAAAAGTTATACACATTTGTTCAATTTTGGCTTTTACACATTGCCTCGTTAATATGTATAACTCCTCATAAGACACCTTATACCTATTATAATGTTATTTTGTACTTTGATACTAATGAAATACATTTTTATGTAACAATGGACTAAGCACAAATTACTCAGTACTCCTATAAATGAAATTTTCGATTCCAAAATATTGAGAAAAAAATTATTTAAACGTGAACATTTTCCTATCTCTATGAGGAAGAGAACAAGGTACACATAATTATAGATTATACATATCGGGGTAAGCTTTAAATATATGCTTTTGGCTAATGGAACGACGATTAAAATCAATCAAGACTATTCAAACATTGTCTGAGTATAAGACACGCGATTTTATCGATCACTTTTACTTTTAAATTTTTATCGAAAGGTTTCGAGTTTTCTGCAGCGTCTATTATTAATTTTTAGCCTGATTTTCTGCTATATTATCAATAAACACCAAGCTATTATGGTCTATTGCCCTGTGGCGGATGAAGAGGGGATATCAACGAAATACGCTTCGGGGTCCTAAAATACCCCCCCCCCCCACGAAACTGAAAATCATTTGCCAAGCTCGATATCAATCGAAATCTATAAAATTTAGGAAATGGGCTTCGATTGACGGCGAATTTGATATTCTGGAGTGGAGATGACCTCGGGTCAAAATTCACTTGTGTCCAAATTTGGGAGAGGGGGTGTTGAGGGAATAAAATCGCAAAAATTATTCCTTTTTGAGCCAATCAATAGACAATCCGAAGTTGTATAACATATACAAAAATCGGCTTCCTAGATTAGTTGGTGGGGTGGGGAGGGTGGAAATGAGGTTTTCCCCTTTTTGAAATAGAAAAAATGCTGCTCCTCTCCTACCTCCACTCCTAATTTAGCTAGGAAGTCGAAATTTGGTATGTAGATTTAGTAAGGGTGTTATATGTGCCTTTGGAGGGGGGGGGGAGGGGGGGATTATACTTTTCAAATCCATTTCGCTTCCCTACAGCTCAGAAATGAGGTTTTTTGGTTGGTTTTTCTTATTTTTCAAGTTTGTTCCCCTCTCCACTAGATTAGGCTAGGGTGTTGAAATTTGGTAGGTAGAGTTATTATAGGTGCTAAATGTGCCTTTGGTGGTGTCGATTTTTCAGCCCGAACTGCATCCCCTCCCATTTTCACTGATTAGGGTACGATGTTTTTTTTTCCACGAAAATCAGGCTGAAAAAGCATCGCAAATTTTTAGCCTGATTTTCTGTCATATTGTCAATGAAAACCAGACTATTAAAGTGTATCGACCAACGGCGGATGAGGGGGTGGTATATCAATGAAATCCGTTTTGGCGTCCTAGAAGACCATTAAGACGATTTTTAGCCATGTCAGATATTTATTTATTTTTTTCCGAACATCAAAACTATTTACTCCGCTCTATACAGACCAAAATTGCTTCAATTTGGTCAATCGGCTCAGTTTAGCGGCGGATCAGATATATATGAGTGAGAATGAACTTGGGTCAAAATTCACTCATGCACCATTTTGGGGGAGGGGGTGCTGAGGGGTCAAACACGCAAAAATCGACTTTTTTTAAACCAATTGATAGAGAATAAAAAGTTGTATAATATATCCAAAAATCAACTTCCTAAATCAATTAGCAGGGGAGATATGAGGGTTTTCCCCTTTTTTGACCTTGAAAAAAGGCTGTTCCTTTTTTATTTCCCCACCAAAATGAGTTAGGAAGCTGAAATTTTGTATGTTTATTTAGTAGAAACCCTAAATGTACCTTTTGGGGGCCTTGACTTTTCAGCTCCATTTCACCCCCTCACAGTCCCAAAAAAGTTGTTTTTTCTGATTTTTCGAGTTTGTTTCTCGCATAACTCACCTCTAAATTAGGCTAAGAAGTTGAAATTAGATATGTACAGTCAGTGGAAGCCTTAGATGCGCCTTTTGGGAGTCTCGATCTTTTAGCCCTACTGAACCCTTCCTACTCGCAATGCTGATTAGGAAAAATACATTGCAAAACGATACTTTTTATCAATTATCATGATTGTGATATGTCGTAAAAATCAGGTTTTTCTCATTATTTTAAAAATTAAATTTACGAAAATACTGCGTATAATGTTCTGTGTAATATTTCAAGTAGTTGTGGGGTACAGGTAGATAGCTCGTTACATATTACACGTCTTGGATGTGTGAAATCTTACCATATGATGAAGTTCATTTTGTTGATGCTTAGCGTATCTGTTGGTAACATTTGTTCTGGGAAAAATTTCGAATATGTGTAGTCTGATCTTTGCAGTAAAATTTCACTTTTGAAAGTTCAACGTGCTTTTTGTTTTCATTTTACAAAGTAGTACTGATGTATTTGAATTTGAAACAATACTGTGCTGCGATGCAACGATGTCAGTTCCATTTTTGTTGCATACACACATTGTATAGTGAGCCTGCCTGTTTCTGTATTTTACAAAATGATTAAAATTTTGTTTTTTGAGGTACATGCATTCGCTCATTTAGTATAGGATACGTCGAGTAGTGAAACTTATATGAAAGCTTAATGAAAATGTTTGTTTAAATGGTAGACAATGCAGACAAAAGCGTAAAATTACTGTAAGTACGTAGGTAATTAGGTATATTTATGTAGGTGTAGGTAGATTCACTAGATACAATTGAACAAGTGCCTACGTAGTTTAATTATGCAACTCATTCTACCTACTCGCAGTTCCTTACATTTTTTTTTTGTGAAAAAAAAAAAAAATTGATTCAAAAGTAGATGCACCGAGCGATGTAACCATTTCTTCGAAGCAGAAATAAGCGTAGGTAGCATATTGTCTATTTTGCTCTCTTTCAATACTCTATGCAGGAATGTGAATGAACTGAAAAAAGTAAAAGTGTTGAACCAACGCGATAAATAAAAAATAAGAACTTAAATTTGTTTCAAGTTAACCGTTCGAATTCATGGTTTATTGACGAATCTAACCGAATAACTTATGTAAAATATTTTGTTTACCTTTTTTCTCTAAACGAACAAATAGGTCCGCGTAGACCATTTATGTTTAAAAACGGTTCTCTGTTTCTTTAATTTTTAAACCTCCAACTCTTTATGGTCCGAGTGATGGGTATTGGGTACATTTGGAAATTGAATTTCCAAACACGCGCTTTTCAGTAGAATTTATTCTGACTGCGGAATCGTGTGATTTCGCCCACTCTCCTCTTCCCCTCACGTATTGAAATTTTTAATCAGATGGTAATGGTAGTTTCACAATTGCTGTGTATTATGTTGAATTGTTGATGTATAGTTTTGTTTCATCAAAGAGCTTACACTGCGAAATAATAGTCTGCACTTTGTAAAGAAATCAGGATAAAAAATAAATAATCAAGACCTTTCTTCTTTTTTTTTTACCCCGAAGCAAACATCCATAGAATAGAGTCTCAATAAAAGGTCTAGTGAAAAAGATCTGTAATCTAACGATCTCGCGATGCTTTGTTTTGCTATATTTTCCTTACTTTTTTACGAAACGAAGCTCAACAAATGTTGGCTTAAAAGAATAAAATTCTTTCTAGATTTCTTTTTTTTTTTTTTATTAGTTTATTCGTAAAATTTTACTGTTGGTTAGAAGTTTAAAGATGGCGTGGTTATGGATTTTGGAAATTTAATAGGAATACTTCAATTGACTGTAAATGTTTTTTGTAATGGTTACTTTGCAGATGTAAAGAAACACATGGCAAATAAATTCAGCAGGGAGAATTATATTATGTGGGTGAACAAATCTGAACCGAGCTTATTTCAACGGATAAGTAAATGGATGTAATATGATCAGTGTAGCAGTCATAGGCAATATTATGGGATAGCTCCCCCTGCCCCCGTATTCTATATCATCGGCCAAATTGACAAATTTAGCTAAAGTTAAGAAAGCCGTATATTTCCGACGAACTAAAACAATAAGAAAAATAAAAGCAACAGACGAAAAATGTTTAGCCTGTCGGTCAGACTTTTTCGAAAAAAATTCGCCTCTGTTTCGCTCAGATTGCAACCCTACTAACTTACGGGCTCAAACTCCACCTTCCACTACCAATTGGGATTGAAAAAATTAAAAATAGTTCATATTTATCTATCACTTATTTACCAAGTTTTAAAACTGAAACCCTAGAAATCCTTCATTTTCAGCCCGATTCTCCATGTTATATGGTCAATGAAAACTGGCTATTACGGTCTATCGACCTACAGCGGGTGAGGGGAGAGAGGGAGTATCAACAAAATCCGTTTTTCGGTTCAAGAAGACCAATATGACCATTTTTGGCCATGTCAAGTATTTATTTTTCATATTTATTAATCTATTTTATTCACCCCTCCACAAACTAAAAATTATTTTCTCAGCTCGATGTTGACAAAAATCTATAAAATTTGTGAAATAGGCTTAGATTGGCGGCATATTTGATATTCTAGAGCGGGGTCGACCCCGGGTCAAAATTCAGTGGTGTCCAAATTTGAGCAGAGGGGTGCTAAGGGGCCAAAATCGCAAAGATTGTTCCTTTATTGAATCTATCGAAAGACGATTTAAAGTTGTACATCATATTCAAAATTCAGCGTCTTAAGTTAATTAGAAGGGGAGATTTAAGGGTTTTCTCTTTTTTGATCTTGAAAACATAATTTTCCTCTCCTATTTCCTGTTCAAATTGAGCTAGGAAGTTGAAATTTGGTATGTAGACTTGGTAATTCATTTCATCCTACTTCTAATTTTTTTGGTAGGCACCACAGATGTGTCTTTTGACGGTTCAGATTTTTCAATCTCATTATAATCCTCCCCCTCTCCCCCCGAGCCCGGAAAATGTAGTTTTTTGGTCGATTTTCCTTAATATTTGAATTTGTTCGTTGCATAACTAGGTTGAAATTTGGTATACAGATTTATTATAGGTCAAACATGTCAGAGCGCTCATTTTTTTACTCCATGAGTAGTCATTGGTCAGTTTTAAAATCCTCCTAATTCATGAAAATCAGTCTCAAAAAGCATTCCCTTGGCGATGTTTTTCACATGGATAAGCCTTAGGGCTTGGTGCCGTTTTGTGTTGATATAACGTTTTTAATTTTTGATTTATAGTTTTTGATCAAAAACTCGCGATGAAAGATAATAATATGTAATTTTTGCACTTCATGTTGAAATGTTATTTAAAAAAATTAAAAAATTGAATTAAGAAAAAAATTGACGACTTTTCCACTTTATGTTAAATGGTTGACTTGGATGTCCAATTAGAAAAATTTAAAAATAAAAAATAAAAATTGAAAAAAAATTATGACTTTTGCACTCACTGTTGATATGTTGAGTGAATGTCTAATTTAAAAAAAAATGAAAAATTGAATAAATCGAAAAATAAACAAATAGAAAAAATAAAAACGGAAAAAGATTAGAAATTGTAAAATTATGAAGCAAAAAGTGAGTAATTAGAACAATTGAAAAAATGGAAAAGTTTTTGATTTTAGATTTGAAGTTTTTGATCAAAACCTCACGATAAAGGATGTTTAGGAATGACTTTCGCATTTTATGTTAAAATGTCCGTGATCTAGAAAGTATTTAAATTTTAATCTTAAAACTTCGAAAAATTGACGATTAAAAAGTTATATTTTTTCAAAATTTCATCTTTGTTCACTTATGCCTTTTATTTGATAAATTTATAAGGACTGAAACTCAAAAAAACTAAGATTTTTACACGCTAAATATCTTTTTGAAAATTTCATGTCCCACCCAGCATTGAGAAAAACTTTGTACCCCTTGCATGAGACATTCATAGCTACACAAATGAAAAAATACACTTAAAAATGCTGATTTTCCACTCCCCAATCTTAAAATATCCGAACTTTTTCGCTTTCGGTCCACTCGGGCATCTGGCCATCTCTTTTTGCTTTAATTTTTACAAAAAATTCAATAATTTCCCCAAAATTGCGTGAGAAGGAAGGGGGTTCTGGTATAGAAAAAAGATCGGCAATTCTTATACAGAAAAGTGGAAAAAATATTGCGTTACATTAACCCCTCCTTCTTGTCCGTACCTACCACCAACTAATTGAAATTCGCCATTAGTAGCCGTTTGTGGTGTAAATAAAAAAAGTGATAATGGGATTTTTTTTTACATTTCTGCCAATTACGTCGCCTGTACTGATAAAAAAATTTTGAAAAAAATATATGTTGTACTCCAATGTTTTTTTTTTTTTTTTTTTTTTTTTATACTGGGCGTGTGTAATTTTTCTAAGATT
>FIZR01027569.1:0-16996 GCA_900060175.1 Ferrisia virgata | reverse complement strand
TCGAATTCTACGGCCTCGAAAACATTAAAATTGATATATCACACATGGAAATCTACAAATTTTACATATTTTCCCCTTCCACTGGTCCACCCCCCGCTCCAAATTTAAAATAGCATCAAATTCGAACTCTACGACTCAAAAAACATATATATGCTCAATATGATGCCAGAATTACAAAAATTGAATTACTTATTGAATTACAAGCGGTTTTGATAATCTCCAGGACCACTGTGCGTTCTCACAAATTATTACCACAGAAGCGAAGGGGAAGGGGGTCCAAGAAGTCCATTCGAAAAAATAAGTTAATATTTAAATGAGCGTCTTCGAATTTGTGAAAATCCTCAGGTCACTTTACTTTCTCAGTCCTCTCAAATGTTGAATAAATTGAAGAGCAGGGACAAAGATAGGGGGGGGGGGTCGTTAAAGAAGTTCAATCGAAAACGAACTCAGCGTCTCCGAATTGGTTTTTATTCGTTTTCTCGAATTTGGACCACATTGTAGGGGTGGGTGGAAGTGGGAGTGTTGGAATTTAATCAATTACTGGCTACCAATAATATGAAACTAATAAATGTTGATCAACCATATAACCTTTTTAGAAAAATACATTTTTTCGATCATGAGCTCTCGTCTTAATTTGTGCTCTCCTGTTTCTTGTTTGTTTTACGTATCTGTTATCCTCCAATAGGGAGGGGGGGGGAGTTCAATCAAAAAAACCAATATTCAAACTAAGCGTCTTCAAATTAGTGAAAATCGTCATGCCACTTCAATTTTTTAGCCCTCTCGAATTTTGACCACATTGAAGAAGAGGGAAAAGGGGAGGGGAGGGGGGTTTAAAAAGTCCAATCAAAAGAATAAGGCAACATGCGAACTAAGCGTCTCCGAATTACAGAAAATCGATACGTAACTTCGATTTTTTCTTTTTCTTTTTCGAATTCTGATCCAATTGAGGTGAAGAGGGGGTTAAAGACGTCTAATCGAAAAAATAAGCCCATAACTGAACTAGGTGTCTTCAAATTAGTAAATATGTAACTTGACTTTTTCGTTTTTAGAATTTGGAACAGGCAGTGGAGCGGAGGGGGATGACCTGGACAGATCGAAAAATTAAATCAATATTTTAACTCAGTTCTTCGAAATGACTCAAATCGATGTCACTCCACTTTTTTCATCACTTTGAATTATGATCACATGAGGCAGGTGGTCAAGGGGCGGAGGAAGTTAACGGTGGCTTAAACTAGAAAAAATCTACGAGTCAGTTTTTCTTTCATTGTTATAAATTTGAAGACCCCCTCCCCCTCTAAATAAGGACCCATTCGCTTACCAGCGGCGTGAAGATCAAATCTTGAAAGTTGTTCGGTTGAAATAAACATAGAAAGACTTCTTCATATTTTCAAACGGGAATTTAAGCTCTTAGTATTTATTACGAGAAGTTGAGCTTTCATATCAAAAGTTCAACCGAAGATTGAAAATGTTTCGTAACAATTACGAATCATCCCTTAATTCCTGACAATGTCGCACGTACAGATTCTTTTCAAGTTCAAGTCATTTCGAAATATGAGACTTCAAAGTTGAACTGGTCTAACAAACATTGCAAGGACTACCCTTGCCACCCACCCCTGAAGAATTGAGACCGAAATGACCTGTGATTCTTTCATCAGACTAACGTGAGAAACTCGTAAAAAAATTCTCATTGCAGTTGAAAGACTCGATGTTAGATGATTTACGTTGCTTTGACATGGAATGAATTTCGTTGAAACATTTTGAAATCACGAGAGTGAAGAAAAGTTCTTTTGTGATTAAATAAAAATCTAGATTTAATCTTATAAACTTGAAGTAACTAAATTCATTCAACAGTTCAACACTTGCATTCTAATTGGACCTCTAAGAAGGGGTAGTTTAATATTTGGATTCGATGTGAAAAATTTACAACAACGGTCATGTAAAAAATTTGTGCCCTTCTCCCTGCAACTTAATTTTGGTATAACGGTCAAATCATTGAAAAATAAAAAAAAAACGGAATTCAGACCACGCTAAAATCTTTTTTAACTATGCTCCTTCACTGAAATTCACACTCGATTCATTCCATCGAGTTGACCCATAATCGATTTTCGAATAGCTCTTACTCTTCCCGCACTTGAAAAGATGAGCTGAAAAATTTAAATATTCGTTTCTGTCTCTTATTACTGTATACAGTTCGTTTAAATCAATTTTACAAATTTTTACAGAGGAAGTTGCAACCTCTTCCACACAGGTTTACCAATGACCCTCTCGCCTTATCTCGAAAAAGGGGTTGTTTTTAAATATTTTTCGTGCTGCTAGGTACTCCCATACAAAAAAACTGCTCTTCGATTTCAATTAGGTCAATTTTTGCGCTATCTATATCATTATAAGGGGGTTTTCAAAAATGAATTTTTTCCAATTTCCGACACTCGCTGTCTCGGCCATTTGGGAAAAAAAGTAAAAAAAATAATAATCTTATTATTTCATTGCAATAGATTTTTTGCTCAATTATCCAATCACTTAATTCAAATTATCGCATTACCACAAATCAGAAAATAATTCGTTACAGCGAAGGAAAAAAAATTCCACCTGGCGCAAAACCCGCCACGTGAAATTATGTCTCGAAGTTCACGAACCGAAGTTATTTTCACCGAACGAAATGAGATTTCGAAAAAATACGTAATATTTTTGCACATATTTTTTCGAATGAATTTTAACAACGTTGCTCGAGCGAATCATAGCATGTTGTATAAGATGGTACGGTTGGTACAACTTAGCACATACACACACTGCGCACGAATCGCAATCGCTAAAAAGGAAAACAACGATGAATATTAAATGATGCAAAGTAGCCTCGTTTTCCAGTCGCTAGCAGAATATCATTCAATTTGGCGAGAATTTCTTTTAAACGCGTACTTCGGTCGCGAATACTTGTTGGGTTATGCTTCAGAAAGGAAACGAAAAAAAAAAAAAAAAAAATGAGTACTTTTCCAGATTTTAATTTCAAATGATACCGAGTAAAGTTTAAACAGCGAACTTCGCTCGACGAGAAAAAACTTCCTGCTGTCATGTTTTTCCAGCTCCTTCGGTCGATTCGAATCTTCTCACGAGTAAAATACTATGGTAATTAACAAGTTTCGCCATTGCTGCGAGCTGTACGATGCGACGGTTTATGGCGCAAAGAAAGATGATAATTTTGTATAATATCGAAGTTTTACCGATTGCCCTTCGTGGGTTTTTATCCGGCTAACGTGAAAAAAGTTTCGTTTTTTACAGATGCTTAATGACTCGCAAACGAAATACTGTATATTTGAAGGTGTTCAATATTTACACTTGCAATGGAATAATCAGCAGATGTTCTCAGTAGCAAGGGTTTAGAATGGAATTTTACCGTTGAAAAATGTGAAGGTCAATGACCTCGTAAGGTCGATATTTATGACTGGAAGATATAATAGAAGTATTCCCAAATAATAGGTATGCCATCATCATTCATGTTATTTGTAATCTGTAAACTTTTCAAATCATCAGAATGTCCTTGTTCTCAAATTTTCAAAATTATCACACTGCACTATTAGATATCTGGCAAAAAAATTTCCAAATATTTCGAGCTTCGCACTGACTTCTACCAAAAATTTGAAAAATGTCAGCACAGAAGAGTCAAATTGAGAAAGTAAATCGATACTCGAACTCAACGATGCCAAATTAGTAACTCGTTTTAATCATTTCCCAGTATTTTTCTATTTTTCAAGTGGCTAGAGGAGCACTGGAGAGACGTATCCAAAAAATAAGCGAATATTCATGCTCAGCGACCTTAAATTAGTAACAATCGATATATCACTTCATTTTTTCAATTTTTTTAAAATATAGACCATATTAAGGGGGCTGTAGGGGACGTGTAGAGGGGTCGGATTAAAAAAATAAGCCGACAATCAAACTCAGCGTCTTCGGATTAGCATAAATCCATACGCCACTTTACTTTTATCATTTTTCAAAATTTCGAACAAAATTGAGAATCCCTGTGCCTTGCCCTCCTCTCCTGCAGGTGTTGAGATCTCATTTTAAAAATTGATTCATTACAATCAAAATATAAAGTTCTATTCGTGGCAATGTCTTTAGATTTTTAAATAATACCTTTCAATCCTTACACCTCATCATAAGAAGTTAAGCTTTCATCTCAAAAGTTCAAATTTGAGCTTTCAAAATTTTGAACATCAATTTGAAATCTCCATTGAATTATCAATAAAACCGCGCAAACAGATTTATTTTAAGTTCAACCAATCATGAAATATGAGTCTTTAAATTTGAGCTGTGTGACAAGAAACAGCGACTATTCGATTATTCGAAAATTGTAAGGGCCACCTCAACCCCCGTGGAATGAGCCAGTAGACATAGCCCCCCCCCTTTCGAAACTCCACTTTTGCCCAAAAGTTACACTGTACGGATATCTAAAAATTCAACAAATAGGCAATTTAAAATTTTCCCCAGTGGCGAATCTCCTACAAATTTTGTCTTATACATATTTTGTCTATCTCCCTTGTTGAAGGGGCAGTATTCGTTTAAATTTTTATAAGCCTTTTCGAAAATTCAAAATATGAAATTTTTCTACGCTACCAAAAAATGTTGCAAAAGTCACCAATCACAAGGTCCACTACTTAAAAATCACGATTTGGATAAATTTTTTGTACTCAAAATGTTATATTGCCCCAATTACTCACCCATGCAAAATTTTGAGAACGAAAAATTAGTCTTAATGTTGGTTTTGAATAGTGGACTTCGTAGTTGGCAATTTTTACAGAATTTTTAATTATAAACAAAATTTTCCTTTTTTGATTATTCAAAGGGGCTTACAAAATTCAAACATACGTTGCCCCTTCAATAACGGAGATGGGCAAAATGTGCATATGACAAAATTTGTAGGTAAAATTTTTATCTCCAAGGTCTGCCCCTTGGATTGATGATTGGATCGAAATTTTGAAATTATTCATTGCTTCTATTCTTAGATGCATGTGCAGCGCCACCTGTGGAAAAAATTGGGACTTCGAGCAGGTAAGATGAATTTGCTCCCGATTTCCATGAATCCAGAGGCAAGTTTTACGAGAAGTGAAATTGAGAAAAGAAAACTTTAAATTGCTGCAGGTGCGGACTGTAGAAAGGTACACAGAATTTTCTCTCCCGAAATATACGTTTTGACAAAGAACAACTCGCAAATTTCTTTTGAGGAGGTGAGCTACCGCAATTATACCTTATTTTAGGCATCTTTAAGGAGCGAAAATTCATTTTCTTCATTAAAAACATTCGGTGGTAATAGCTTTGAACGAAAATATGGTAATAATTGAGATAAAATTGTGAATCTGACTGTATTGTCGTGTTCAGGAGATTCAATTTCTGTGTAAACAATACTAACATAACCGATCAAGGTATTGCCTCAAATCAGGGAGGGAGGGGAGGAGGAGTACTCCTGAAGCCCAAAGCGGGGTCGTGAAAGTTCGATATCACTTTGCTTCGATTTTATATCGACAAATACAGCAAATATGTTGACTTTTTTTTCACAATATTGTAATTTTTTGTTACGTTGAAAGGTCAAAAAATTGTGAGAGGAGTGTTTTGCAACTAATTCGCATACACTGAATACGAATCTGGTGTTTATTTTTCGTCCGAACCGCTCATTCGCATTTTGACCCTTTACCCCTCATACACCCATGTCAATAATGTCTGCAATTATGCTCCCCAACCAAAATTTTAATTGCCCAATCTGATACAGAATTTTATACCAAATAATTTTATTTCTGTTCATTTTTATCGAATTAGCTATTGTATCGGAGGAAAACGTATTTTTGAATATTTTTTGAGTTTTGCCGAACGGTCCAACACTCCCCCCCCCTTCCAAAAAATGAAGACTTTCAAAATTTGCCCTCGTCAAAACACACATTTTGATGAAAAAAAATTTCATACACCCCCCTCCCCTCCACAGGTTTGCACCAGCAAAAATTATAAGTTTTCTTTTGTCAATTTCACTTCTTCTCATGGGTCATTTTTTTTTTAATTTAAGATTTTTGATCTTTTTCTATTCTCAACATTTAAATTAGAACAATAATTTTTGTTCCAATACAGATGGATATAGAATTTATTTTTATCAAAATGTTTTTTTTTTTCATATTCTGGGTGAAAGAATGGAGCAGGGAAAATTTTTTTACAGGCTAAATGTAGTTTTTAAAATACACGATAACGTTTTGTGAAAATTTCGAAAATCCTGAGAACAAGGGCATGCCACTCAATTTGTATCCGAGAATACCCTTCTGTAAATTTTAGAATGAATGTTCTTGCTATTCGTTTTTTCGATCAATTTAATTTTGAAAAACTGATATTTAAGTCAACAAAATGTAGATTAATTTTCTTGATATTGAAATACACATGAAATCGATGCAAAATTTCACCCTTATAACGTCCCTCGATTCGAAACTAACAAAATAATACCACTGCGAACCTACACTGAGGTTAAACCTGCCCGAAGGGAAGAGCGGGCAGGAAGGAAGAGGCAACGTAACGTAACGTAACGTAACGCAACGCAACGCACGTAGTATTCGATGTTTATACACAGATACAAAGTAAACACCAATTTTAAAATCACCTCTGGCGCCACACACCACGTGTTTAGCTTCCATAAAAACATACCAGGTATGTATAATATGTACAACATACTATAAAACACAGACGATGCTACAACTCACGGTAGAGGGGGCTGAGAAGAGGGGATAAGGAAGAAAAAAATAAAACGATCACGAATCGACATTGGGTATCTATACGATTCATCGTACGCAGATACTGTACCGAGTATTTACACTCAACTGTCCTCTCGTGCTGTTTTTTCGGCTGTTTTCACCCCCCCTCCTCCCCTCGCCTCCCAATTCATTTCATCGTCAAACATACAAATACAAGCAACAACTAAACGACACCGATTTCGTATTTTTTTTTTTTTTGTTTTTAATTTTTCACGAATCGAATCGACCCGAACCTCTCGTTCGACTCAATTTTATGTAGTCTGTTTCCGCTGCTTGAATTTTGTTATTTATTTTTTTTTTTTTTTCAATTCCACGAATTCACGTTATTATTCGATCAACTGAAAAAATATTTACACAGAACTGTAGGCATATCGAGGCTGAGCGGCGCGGATACCAACGTTGAACATACTGGTACATACGTACCGTACGAAGGCCGGAACAGCAGAAAAAGTTTACGCCGATTTGCTGGTTGGTACGAAAAACTTTTTATCTTTACGTGCGCCTTGTACGTACTTTACTCTTCCAACTAACCACGTACGGTACCGTATTTTCGACGTAAAACTTTAAACCCGATACATACGCAATTCAAAATGTAGGCAGGTAACTAGGTACGAGAAAAATCCGACAACATACAACTTCGTCAATTTATTTAAGCTGTACCAGCGCCAGTGCCAGTGCCACTACACAAAGATCTTTCTATCTTTCCCGCAATACTTAAAGAGTAGAGTAAAAGTCACTGTTGAATTGATAGGTGGAAAAATTATCGATGTTTTTCACCTTTTTTCTCTTCAAATTCTCTCCGCGTATTCAGAACTCGACACACTGCTAAACCAAAAGGGAGAATGAAAAAAGTTAAGCTTTTGAAAGTTATTTGGTGCAGAAGAAATTGGGTCGCGTCGTCTTCGAATCGCATTGTCACATTTCAAATATGAAATAATTCAATCGGTCTGCGTGTTTCACTTCGAGAATATTATTTAAAAAAGCCGCAAGTTGGCAATTTCCACTTCGGAACATGTAGGAAGGTAGATACAATGGGTAGGAAGGGTGAATAAATTTTGAAAATTTTTGGCATTTTTTCAAAAGCCAGACGTAATTTGATTCATTTTGGTGTAAAACTAAAATTTCAAAAATTTGAGTTCAAACAAATGATATTAACTTGTGCTCCAAAGTCCACAAGTACCCATCGTTTGTGCACGCCTTCATTTCGTTTGTACTCAACTCCTTCATCAACCATTTTTGAAAAATTGGGCCATGACTGGGGACACGCGAGCTCCTCCCACGCGAGAGTGAGGTTTGAAGTTGGGGCTAATCTTTTGTGCTTCGTTAGTGCTCGTTCGTGCGCGTAATCATTTCGTTTGTGCTCAATCCCTTCATCTCCCATTACTAAAAAACTTGACCGTGGCTGGGGACATGCGCATCCCACCCACAAGAGAGTAGGGTTTCAAGTTGAGGTCAGCCGTTTGTGCGCGCGATCACTTCGTTTGTGCTAAGCCTTTTCATCTCCCATTTTTAAAAAACTTGGCTGCGGCCAGGGACATGCGAGCTCCACCCACAAGAGAGTGGGGTTTGAAGTTAGGGCTAATCTTTTGTGCTTTGTTAGTGCTCGTTCGTGCGCGTAACCATTTCGTTTGTGCTCAATCCCTTCATCTCCCATTACTAAAAAACTCGACCGTGGCTGGGGACATGCGCATCCCACCCACAGGAGAGCGTGGTTTCAAGTAAGGGCCAATCGTTTGTGTACGTTAATGCTCGTTTGTGCTTCGTTAATGCTCGTTTGTGCGCGCAATCACTTCGTTTGTACTTAGCCCTTTTCATCTCCCATTTTTAAAAAACTTGACCGTGGCTAGGGACATGCGAGCTCCACCCACACGAGAGTGGGGTTTGAAGTTGGGGACAATCGTTTGTGCTTCGTTAGGGCTCGTTCGTGCGCGCAGACATTTCGTTTGTACTCAATTCCCTTCATCTCCCATTACTAAAAAACTCGACCATGGCTGGGGACATGCGCATCCCACCCACAAGAGAGCGTGGTTTCAAGTTAGGGCCAATCGTTTGTGCTTCGTTAATGCTCGTTTGTGCGCGCAATCACTTCGTTTGTGCTAAGCCTTTTCATCTCTCATTTTAAAAAAAACCTTGGCCGTGGCCACGGACATGCGAACTCTACCGACGCGAGAGTGGAGTTTGAAGTTGGCGACAATCGTTTGTGCTTCGTTAGGGCTCATTCGTGTGCGCAGACATTTCGTTTGCACTTAATTCATTTCATATCCCATTTCTAAAAAACTTGTCCGTGTCTGGGGACATGCGCGCCCCACCCGCACGAGAGTGCGGTTTCAAGTTAGAGCTAATCATTTGTGCGCGCAATCATTTTGTTTGTGCTCAATCCCTTCACCTCCTATTTCTAAAAAACTTGTCCATGGTTAGGAACATCCCAGCTCCATCCACAAAAGAGTGGAGATAGAAGTTAGGGTCAATTGTTTGTGCTTTGTTAGTGCTCATTTGTGCGCGCAGACATTTCATTTGTACTTAACCCCTGCATCTCCCATTTCTGAAAAAACTTGCCTGTGTCTGGCGACATGCGCGCCCCACTCACACGAGAGCGTGGTTTCAAGTTAGGGCCAATCGTTTGTGCTTCGTTAGTGCTCGTTCGTGCGCGCAATCATTTCGTTTGTCCTCAATCCCTTCACCTCATATTGCGCAAAACCTTAACTGTGGTTGGGATCATGTAAGCCCCACCTACGAGACAGTGAGGTTTGAAGTTGGGATCAATCGTTTGTGCTTCGTTAGTACTCGTTCGTGCGCGCAATCATTTCGTTTGTGCTCAATCCCTTCATCTCGCATTTTTAAAAAACTTGACCATGGCTGGGGACATGCGCGCCTTATCTACCCAAGAGTGGGGGTTGAAGTTAGGGCCAGGGCGCAATCATTCCGTCTTTATATGCGTTTAATAAGGGAATCAAATGGGCAGGGTTGATGACATGAAAATTTCAGGAACATGGCAGCGGTTGGAAACTAGTGTCAATTGTTTGTGCTTTGTTAATGCTCGATTGTGCTCAACCCCCTTCAACAGTTCTACATCTATTTTCAAAAACACCCTTGGGAGGGCAAAAACACCCTTGGGAGGGTTTGAGGACAGACAATTTTCAAGCATGTGTTAGGGACTTGAAACTAGTGCCAATGGTTTGTTCTTCCTCGCGCTCGTTTGCGCTCAAATTCATTTTACTTGCGCGCACCCTCTTCTGCCATTATTTAAATGAACACCCTCTGGCAGACTAAAAGTGTACTAAAAATAAGGGTGATCGTGCACAAATAAGCAATAACGAAGCACAAACAATTGACACCAATTTACACACTCTGGCACCACCTTGAAAATTGTACATCCCTAGCCTCGCGCCAAGGATGTTTCATAAAATGTGGATAGAAAGGAGTAAGTGTAACGAAGCACTAACGATGAACAAATGATTGTTATTAGTTTCGAATCCCTCACATAAAACCTTGAAAATTGCATGTCCCCAGTCCCAGCCAAAGGTCTTTTCAAAATAAGGCTGGAAAAGAGGACATCATAAGCAAAATAAATACCTGCACAAACCAGCACTAACGCAGTACAAATGATTGACACTAGTATTCACCTCCCAAGCACCCTTGAAAATTGCATGTCTCTAGCCTCTCCCATTTCCATCATTTTTCAAAGAAGTGCACAAATGATTGACTCCAATTTCAACCCTTACTCTTACATGTCCCCAGCCCAGTCCAAGGTTTTAAAAAATTGTAGGAGGAAGAGAGCTGAAGAATTGAGCACAAACGATTAGTACTACCTCCCTATCCTCCAATAATATGGACGGAGCTGGAGACATGGAGTCTCAACGTGATAAAAATAACAAAAAATGAATTATGAACAAATCATGGCCTAATTGGTGTTTTGCACCTTAAATCTCGTATGGATAACTATATCGAAGTAATCATAATAGCATATTTCGCCGTCTCAATTCGATTATTCCATCAAGTGACATCTGTTACAGAGGAAAAAGACGAGTCTAAAGATCTAAGAGGCGACGTTCGAAGCTCATCAGAAACGATGAAATTTTTCGATTCGAAGTTTCATTCTTACTCACTAGAGAAGTTATTAAATAAACATAGTCTGTTGAACTTATGAACGAGATTTTCCATTAAAACGGAGTCTGATCGTCGTCGACATTTTCTTAGAGCTCTTTTTCAGCCTATTCTAGGATGTAAAAACCAAACTCTATTTTTGATCATTTTTACAGATTGTCATAAAGTAACAGTCGTCACAACCTTAATGCCACCCGCATGCTACGCCATTCATCTGATCTTCTGGAAAGGGACTTTGTTCTCTCGCTTGAATCAGACACCTTACCGAAAAGAGTATCCTTTTTATTTGATTAGCGCGAATGAAAATTCTTAACAGAAGGCGTCGGTTCAGATTTATAGTACTCGCGTCAATAGTTTCCCAGGAAGATGACCACTACGGGTTCGCAGATTTTTTATTTTGTGATAGCCAGTGAATCCTCAAAGCGTGGAGGAGTTGAAAGTAGGTCCCTTTCTTATTACTACGGGCTAGAGAGGGAAAAAAGAAGGTTCTTCTGGTTTTTATTTTAATCGTCTTTTACGACCGACAGGGAATACCGCGAGGAAATTTTACAACCAGTTCTCACACTGGCGTTATTTTTATTGTTTTATTCTTATACGATCAATTCAAGTTCAAGTGACATAAATTTGACACAAATATCCTTAGCGTTGAATTTAAAAACCATCGAACCATACTCAACAGTTGTTTAGACAAATCTGACTACCTACGAATAATTCGGAGGTCTATTAAAAATCTTCAAGGACGAACATTTTCGTAGCAGAAATTTCAACACAAAAAACTCATCTTACATCAACTTTGGACTCTCCTCTCCCTCTTTCATTCTTCCTTCCTTCCTTCCTTCTTTTCGCCCTTCTCCAGCCAAACGAAGACTATAAAAGCATTGTCAAAAAAATCCAACAAAATGTAACCGTACACGTAGCGATAAGGCGAAGGAGGAGAGGACGAAGCGAAGAGTGGCGTAAGGGATACGAAAAGTACCAACAGAACGGTATGTAAAAAATTATACCATGGCGCGGCGCGTAGGCTAAATACGTAGAAGGCTCGTAAAAATGTTGAAAAACTACTTCGAACAGTTGCCCTTCGCGACGCAGTAATTCGCAAAGGAACATGAAACCGTCGTAATATATCCAACAGAAAAAAAAATATCTCCGCGTTTTCATTAATGAGCTTTTTACTCCGCAACTCTGCTCCCATCTGGGTGGGTTCATTCTGCTCTGCGAAGCTCTTCATCAGCCAACATCCGAGTTTTTCGGCGGAGGATATCTCTAAAGACCTATCTTTTTTCCTAACGTAGATGGTAATACCTACTGTACCTAGGTACGCAGATTCTTCTTATTTTTTGCTCTTCATCGATCGTTTTCTGTAGCTCCTCCTTGAACGGTACAATATTTCAAGGATAGAATTACAATGGTGAGACGACTTGCGTACTAATTGAGACGACTTTGGGAGACTACAAAGCCATCACTAATCCAATATTGGGAGACATCGCCTGATACCAATAAGTAATCGAGGGCTGTTGGCAAGGAATAATACGAAGTGTGCTGATTGAATTTTGACAATTTCACTTTAGAACGACCTGTGGTAATCTTACATGATCAATGATCATGGGTGATCTTGTTGAAAATAGGACTTAGTTCTACAGCAGTACGCAGATAAATCCTTTGTTTTTTAAAGCTTCTGGAATGTACAAACTTTTTACCCCCCCCCCCCCCCATCAAAATACCGAAAACGTTTAACGTGTTCCGATTAAATTTTCTATCAAAGCCGGGAAAAGGTCCAAAATTTTCTCGTACATCTTCGTAGTAATCATCTTGGAGCTAAATTCGTCCCAACCACCAAATTAAATTCCTCAAAATGATTGTCGCATCGTAGCACAACATAGTGATTTTCCTAAAGCTGGAATCAATTTTCACCTGTTTTTCAACATTATTTCACGACCTTTTACCATTTTTCACTTTTCAACATTTTATCGTAATGTTTGATCATTTTGCTGCATTTTCTGCACATTTTTGTCAAATTTTTGCTCAATTTTTAATCATTTTTTACGATTTATAATCAACGTTTATCCAATTTCAGCATTATTTCATGATATTTAACCAATTCTCTGCATTTTTTACGTATTTTTTTCAATTTTTTATCCAATTTTCATTGATTTTTATCGGTTTTTTTTTCACATTATATCACAATTTTCACCCGACTTTCAATCACTTTTCGTGATTTTAATTTTCATAACTTTTCGAACAGTTTTTTGTGACTTTTCGATCAATTTTCGGCACTTATTACCCTTCTTTTTCAATCCTTTACCCAATTTTTTACAGGTTTTCAAGTTTTCTTTTTTATTTTCCTATTTTAGGTCAATTGTTACCTGATTTTCAAAATTTATTCTTGATTTTTAATCAATTTTCGATGACTTTCAACGATGTTTCACATATTTAACTTCATTTCGTACTTCCTCAACAATTTTTATAATTTTTTGCATTTTCTTTATCCATTTCTGTCGATATTTTACCCAAATTTTTTATGATTTTTCACCAGTTTTCTCATATTTGAGGTCAGTTTTCACATATTTTTTGGGTTTTGATCGTTTTTCTACATTTTTGCTCATTTTTGTCACATGTTTACCAAATTTTCAGTAATTTTTTTACGATTCTTGTTCCATTTTCATGTATTTTTAACATTATTTTATGATGTTTTTACATCCAATTTTCAACAATTTTTAATTTTTTTTTTATGTTGCAGGTCAAATTTTACCCAACTTTCAACATTTCCTATCAATTATCGAAAGATTTTCGATTCCTTCGATGACTTTTTTCCTTCTTCGTTCATTTTTTCTCGTGTTTTGCAACATTTTTCCTTGTTTTTTTGATTAATCTTTTTGCACTTTTTAGCCATTCTTGTCAATTTTTTTTCTAATTTTCAATGATGTAACAATTTTTTTCGTATTTTAGGCGATTTCCCACATCTTTTTCAACATTTTTTTCGTGATTTCAACATCGAAAGAGGTTTAATAGCGCATTCTGGAACAATACAACAGTTGAGCGTCATCATTAGATGACATTAGAGAACCGTCAATAGTGTGACGTCACCAGTGGACTGACATCAGTGGACAGATTTTTATGGCATGAATTGACATCAGTGGGCTTACTCTATGAAAGATTGATTTTATGATTTTAAGTTGAAATGTTGAGAAAAGTTAGAGATGTTTGAAGTTGAAGTGGGCCTTGGCCTTAAATCGATTTTATGATTTTCAGTTGAAATGTCGTCATCCATTGACCCACCAACAGTTGACCTCGACTCTGGATTGATTTTAAAAATTCAAGTTGAAATATTGAGGAAAATTAAAAATGTTTGAAGCTGACCCATAAACAGTTGGCTTTGACTTTAGTTTGACTTCATGATATTAAGTTGAAATACGAAGGAAAATTAAAGAAAGTTGACCCGTCAATAGTTGACCTTGACCTCAGATTGATTTTATGATTTTGAGTTGAAATGTTGTCATCCGTTGACTCACCAACATCTGACCTTGACCCTGGATTGATTTTTAAGATTTCAAGTTGAAATGTCGAGGAAAATCAGTTGACCTTGACCCTGGTTGATTTTATAATTTCAAGTTTATATGTTGAGGAAAATTGAATTTTTTTAAAGTTGACCCATGAACAGTTGACCTTGGCTCTGGATTGACTTCATGATTTCAAGTTGAAATATTAAGGAAAATTAAACAAAGTTGACCTTGACCTCAGATTGATTTTATGATTTTGGGTTGAAATGTCGTCATCAGTTGAGCTTGGCCTTGAATTGATTTTATGATTTCCAATCGAAATCGAACTGTCGAGAAAAATTAGTTGACTTTTACTTGGGTTAATTTTATGATTCTAAGTTGAAATGTTGAGGAAAATTCAAGATGTCCTTAACCCTGAATTGATTTTAAGATTTCAAGTTGAAATGTCGATAAAAATTAGCTGACCTTGAACGCGGTTGATTTTAGAATTTAACAATGACCCAATTTCGGTAAAAAAATATGGAGGAACATTTTCCAAGTGACAAATATAAAATAAAAAAAAAGAATAAAAAAAAATTGAACCAATTACATTTTAAATAAAAAAAACTTGCATTTTTTCAATGTTTACTCTTTGCGTGCGAATAGTTTCAAGTATTTAATCAATTTTCTGATCTCTTCATCCATTTTTGTCAAGTTATCGCTCAAATTTGCAGCGATTTTTCTTTTTACGATTTTTGATCAATTTCCACCTATTTTTCAATATTATTTTATGACGTTCGATTCCATTCTCCGTATTTAATACTTATTTCTATTAATTTTTTACCCAACGTGAATTGTGATCTAATTAATTTTTCAGCGTACTATTTTCAATTCGTGAGGGGAAAAAGCTGCATAATATTTCAAAGAAACACACTTTTAACATACTTCGGCACATCTAGCTATAAATGATCAGAAGGCGAAAAATTCGACCAGACATTTGCAGAAATGATGAAAGGAATAAGAGATTAACGCATTCTTGATGAAAATGGAACAACAGGATTACCAACTACACGTCAAAAAATAAACGAGATCATCGAACGGACAACCTGTCCTACGTCTCTTTACTATTTATCGCAGATTCGAAGTCAACAGAAAATACCTTTCTTTTATTTTTTTATTTCAGAAAATGTTGAATACCGAATAATAAAAAATTAAATGGAAAGAAATGAAAGCCACGGACACCTCGATGAAGAAAAACCGAGTCGCAAATTTGGCAGATGAAGATTTTCAACCATGTTCGATTGTCACAATTCAGGTATACTTATCTCTTGGCTATCTACTGTCACTTTTTGGTTTCACTCCGAAACCATCCAACTGGCCCGAACGACTACTCAGCTGTTTTCGTTCAAACATTCATCTATTATCGGCTTCGATTATGAGAACATACTGTTCGTTTATCGTTAACCCCTCGAGGCTTATTTTGACAACAAACGTGTTAAATTTCAATTATTTGCTGCCACAAAATGTCGCTGCGTTTCACCTCATTTTAGCAAACCCAACATTCGGCGAATAATTCGACCAGCTGTTAAAGTAATTTTGTGACAATAGGATGCAATGACCAGCCACGATAAGCCATACTTATCCGTACAATATAAATAATCCTGTCTGTGGTCTGGGTTCGCTATCGACTAAATTCTCTAATGGGTCGCATTTCTCGAGCAGATTTTCACCGTCGATTTCGTAGTAATCATACAAAAAACAATAGATACGCGGAAGTGACACCATTCTTTCGTTAAGAGTGTGCGATTACTATCTAACCAATAACCAATCAAACAATTAATCTAACAGACGTTGCACGATTGACTCAAGCCACTCTTTTAATTCGAAAGTGTAAAATTATTCAACACCGATCAGCGAAATAATCGGTAAATTTCACTGTTTGTAAAATTTTCAACAAATAAATTAACGAATTCGTTGCTCTCATATAAAAAATCTAATGCAAGACACCAGATAATTGTTATGGGGGACTTTAACAGTAAAATAGGGAAACGAATGAATGACGAAGATCGTATAATGGGCCCGTACAATTATGGGGAAAGGAACGAAAGGGGATGGAGACTGATTGAATTTTGTCAGGAATTCGATTTGAAAATTATCAATACATGGTACAAACAGAAAAAACATAAAAAATGGACCTGGATTTCTCCAAACTTAGAATACAAAAATGAAATCGATTTTATTTTAGCCCCCAAAAAAGAATATTCAATAACAAATTTTAATGTAATCAGGCGCTTCGATTTTCAAACAGATCACAGACCTATCTCCTGCTGTATAAAGTTAGGAAAAATTACTCACTCAAAAAATAAAAAATACAAGAAAGTTGAAAAATTAGATGAAACCCGGTATAAAAGAGAACTAAATAAATTGTTAAAAGAGACTATCCCAGATAAAATAATTAATAATAATAACGTAGATAAAATAAACGAATGGTTAATAAATATTTTAACTAAAGCTCCATTTAAAACGAAACCATTACCCCTTAACCCAGCTACAGATACTGAAAATTCAAATGAAAGTTTGAAGGAACTAATTCAAAACAGAGATAAATTGCGATTTAAAAGAAACAAAACAATTAACGAA
>FIZR01027568.1:0-10151 GCA_900060175.1 Ferrisia virgata | reverse complement strand
CTCCCCTATCTCCCCACCAAATTGAGCTAGGAAGTTGAAATTTGGTATGTACATTCAATTCTGGCCCTAAATAAGCCTTTTGGTGACATTAACTTTTTAGCTCCATTGCACCCCCTCACAACTCCCAAAAAGTGGTTTTTTGATAGGTTTTCCTAATTTTTCTTATTTTTTTAGTCTGTTCTTCGCATAACTCCCTTCCAAATTCAGCTAGGAACTTAAAATCAGGTACGTATATTTAGTGGGAGCTCTGTATGTGCCTTTCGGAGTATTCGATTTTTCAGCCCTATTTCACTCCCTCACAGGCCCAAATATGTGTTTTTTTGTTCGTTTTTTTCTGATTTTTTGAGTTTCCTCCTCGAATAACTCCCCTCCAAATTAAGATAGGAACTTGTAATCTCATATGTACATTTAGTGGAGGTACTAGATGTGCCTTTTGGAGGTCTCGACTTTTCAGCCCCATTTCACTCTCTGACAGCCCCAAAAAAGTGGCTTTTTTGTCGTTTTTCCCATGTTTAGAGTTTGTTCCTCGCATAACTCCCCTTCAAATTGGTTTAGGAAGTTGAAATTAGGTATGTCCCGTCCGTAGGGACCCTTAATGTGCCTTTTGGGGGGTTTCTACTTTTTAACCTCATTGAACCATTCCTACCTGCAAACAGCGGCAGGTTTGAGCAAAAATGATTCTGAATATAACATATGTCAGCCCCTTCAATTTTTTGGGTATGTTAACCGTTACACATGTAAGTCTCATGAGTTGACCTAACATTGGTTCAAGGGAAGGGAGATTAATATGAAACACCCCGTACATGAGAGGGGATGACCTTGGGTGAAAATTGAGCCTGCCCAAATTTAAGGAAAGTGGTATTGATGTGCTAAAATCAAATTACATAATACATTCAAAGATCAACTTCCTACGTCAATCAGCAGAATAGATATAAAGGATTTTTCCTTTTTTGACGAAGAAAAAAGTCCTTTCCCCGCATATACTCTTCAATCCCATTTCAACCCTTCGCGGCCTCAAAAAAGTACTTTTTAGTCGATTTCTGTTATTTTTTGAGTTTTTGGCACGCTTAACTTCCCTCCAAATTATGCCAGGGAATTTAATTTTAGAATGTAGATATAGTAGGGGTTCTACACGTGACTTTTTGTGATTTCGACTTTCCAGCTCCATTTCAAACTTTCAATGTACCATTATAATAGTTTTTTCGAATATTTCTGCCGTTTTTCGAATTTTTGACACGCATGTCTACCCTCCGAATTGTGCCTGGGAGTTGAAATTTAGTATATGGTCTGGAATTGGAGACCGGCAAAAGAAAAAAAAATTTTAGTGCAGATCGTGAAATTGTCTTTACAGCGCCGGAAGAGTTGCACTTCCTCGCCATCTCAAAAAATTAGTTTTTTCGGACGATTTTTATTTTACAAAGTCTTTGTGCCTTTTTAGGGGTTTTAGCTATTCCCACCAATGCCACCACCTGGTTGAGAAAAGGTATCGATGCACCTTATTCCCCACTTACAACACGAATGGAACAATTCATGCATTTGAAATATTTTACGAAAATTAGGCTCAAAGAGCGACACATTGCGATGCTTCTTTTCAATTTGATAAATATTACAGATAGATGTAGAATTTTTTTATCAAACGCACGATGATAGCAGCATCTGTGTAGGAGAGGTTGGAGGCGGTGTCGATGTCGAGTCGCCCGGTCGTTCGCATCCGTTTCAGGATTTTCACCTAATCCTTAATTCAATATGTAATTCACGTTCGCTCTCGATTGGCTCAAAAAAGGCTGAAATAGGTTTCTGTTTTTGGTGGGCACAGCCTCGCCGCGCAACGACAACGAAGGCGGCCTTTAATCCTTATTTTCTCGTCGTCCTCCTCTCACCTTCTCGCGTAAGATATACGGCGGCGTGTTTTTCAAACCAGAAGAACACTACGGTAAGATTACACAGTACATAGATAGATACCGGGATTTCTTTGGGTATAAACTTATTTCCCTCAAACGCGAATCTTGCTAACAAATTTTAAAGGGAAAAAAGCTCAACATAAATTTAAAAAAAAAGAAAGAAAAAAAAACATTTTTCATATTTTAAAGGGTACGATAGTTCCACATTATAATAGCAAAGATGACCTCAAAACGTAGTTTAAGATTTTTAAATGCTTGAAATTCTACACGTTGAAGAAACGTTACCTATCAAATTCTTCAGCGAACTAAAAATCAATAATTATACAGGCACAAGAGGCAGGAGCGGAAAATCCGAGTATATGAAATTTTTCTATCGTTAAATTGGAGTCCTCCCTTTGGTATAAAAATAATGTTCCGATAGAAACGAAAAAATTAAAAAATTGTTCAAAAATTGCTGATCTTTCCTCACCAATCGTTCAAAATGTCATTTGGCACACCAAAAAATGTAAAAAACTAAAAAAAAAATTCAATCAACGTGTAAAATGGTGGGAAAAATTACTAAAAATATCACTTTATACGCTGAAAAGCCAAAGGATAAATAAAATAAAAAAAAAGCTAATAAATTATTCAAAAAACATGGATTTTTCTGCTTTCAAGGTGTAGAATAATGAAAAAATGGTTCACAATGAGAGCTAAAAATTTTTTAAAATGGAATAAAACCTCATTTTAGATGATAAAAGCTTGTACAAAGTACAATAAAAATTGCTTAAAATTTAATTTTACAGTTCAAAATGTGTGAAAAATCGAAACAAATCTTCAATAAAAAACTATTCTTTACATTGCAGATGCTAAAAAGATGAAAAAAAAAATGGAAAATATAAAAATAAATTGTAAAATTATTTTGAAAAAATTTTAAAATGTGATTTTACAGTTAAAAATTGCGGAAATCTGAAAAAGCACTTTTCATTGAAAAATTAATTATTTACTGTACAATCGTAAAATGAAAAAATTGTGCACATTGTGATTTTACAGTTTAAAAAAAGCGAAAAAACAAAAAAATTGTTCAAAATATCATTTTAGAGCTAAAAAACTGCTACGAATCGAGAAAAAATTCAGTAAAAAATCATGTTTTGAGTTTCGAAATGTAAAATAATGCAAAATCGTCTGACGGTGATTTTACGCCTGAAAAATTCAAACAATGCGAAGCACATACAAAAAAGTTCAAAATACCATTCAGAGCTGAAAAAATTCGAAAAAAATATTAAAGCAAATGTAAAATGATGAAAAAATTGTTCAGAATATCATTTTACAATTTAAAAAATATATCAATTTTTCGCTTTTTTAAAGATATAAAATAACAAAAAAAATTGTTAAAAATACCATTGCATTTAACAAATCAAAGTAAAGGAAAAAATGTCGATTTTTCGGTATCACAAAGCAAAAAAATTGTTCAAAATGACGTTTAAGAGTTTGAAAAAAGTAAAAAACCGAAAAACTCTTCAATAACGCGTAAAACAATGAAAAAATCGTTAAAAAAGTGACTACAACTCAAAAGTAGGAAAAAAAAGACTTGCAATAATAGTTCATTTTTTGATTTTAAGACGTAAAATAATAATAAAATTTTTCAAAATGTCATTTTAAAACCCAAAAAAATGTAAACGAATGGAAAAATTTTAAATAAACAAGAAAAATAACAAGAAAAAACTCCTTAAAAATGTCATTTTGCGGCTAAAAAATCATAAAAAGCCAAAATGATTTTACGCTAAATTGAAAAAAAATTGTTCAAAAAGTGTTTTTATATGTTAAAAATACATTAAAAAAAAAATCTTCAAAAACGTAAAATTATGAAAAAATTGTTAAAAATTTAGTTCTAAAGCTCAAAAATTGCAAATAGAAAACGATACAAATGTTCAAAAAACTTCTACTTTTGGTTTAACAGTTTAAAAATGATGAAAAATGCTACCAAAAATGTCAATTAACATATCAAAATATGCGAAAAAATGTAAAAAAATAATCTAAAAATACGAAAAAATTACTCAAAATCGTAAATTTGACATTTTTAAGAAGTAAAAATAAGCAAATTTGAATAAAAATAATTTTATACAGTTTAAAAATACGTAAAAAAACATATCATTTTTAAAAAGACAAAAGATATGCGTAAGAACGAATGAAGAGTAAAAAAAAATCATTCAAAAATCATTTTAAAATCTTAATAACGTGAAAAATGATAAAAACTCTTCGCATTATGGACATAAAATTAGCGTCGAACTGATGTACGATCTCTTTTGTGAGCCTCTCTGTCTCTATGGGCTCCTTATACGGTCTCATAATACTATCATAGCACCCCAGATTCAATTGACTATCGAAAACCTTCTATACCAGCTCGTCATAAGGTTAAAACAATACAGCCCGAGGAAGGCGAGGGTATAAGGAGGAATATTTACAAATTTCTTAAAAATGTCTTATAACTTGAACGTAAACTTTAGAACAAAATTCACAAAGTATACTGTACAAGCAAAGTAGACAAATAAAAATTCGTCCACATAGTTTCGAACGATAATCGCCACAATTGCAAGTACAATTGGCAGTTCCTATCCTAATCACAGTTGAAAATATGTATCACTTCTAGACGACGTAGTACTATAAAACATACACACTCGTATTAACATTAATAATACGATTTCGAGCAGTCGTAACAAGGTATTAATGGTATTATGATGTTCAAGACACTGATTACTCATCGCCTAATGCCACAAGTGCAACTACATTGTCGTAAGTGTGACGTCATACATGTTTTTTTCGACGCTCCGGTACACGTTCGAGGCAGTAATTACGAAATATTCACCAGCCTATACTTTATATTTTGTAGCACGTTCCGACATATGTCAAATTACCAATGCGTTGACGTGAGGTCAAAAAATCAAACGTGTAATCAAATCGTCAAAATATGCCAGATTGCATGTTTGCAGCGTCTCGACATGTGTACAATGTACAATGTACATCTACACACATCGTTCATGTCCAAAGACTTGGAATTCATAACTTTAGCTACTAACACGTGCAGTGAAAACTCTTCAACTTGTGCGAATACCGCGAATGCGTCAGGTACCCTCACCCTCTATACGATAAATATGAACGGTTATGGTCACACAACGTCATCCAATGGGTTAGAAAACGAAATGATAACAGCCTATCGGCAGAAAAAACTCGTCATATCGAGACAGATGTTGATGATACTTTTTTACATGCTCGTATAATTAATCTAGCTCGAGAAACGCAATCGTGAAAATTCTATTCGAAACGTGCTCAACACCTCACGAATGCACGATACGATACGTCATAAATGTTGATTGTTGACAGCATGAAAATGCAAGTGCATACAAGGAGGAGACGAAGATCACCACGTCCAGCAATCATAAATTTTTCATAAAGCTGCACATCAATTTTGAATGTGAGAGTAGTTCACCCGAAAGCAGTATTGGCACTTTGGGAAGCTATTGTTCAATCAACAAACTATATTCCATCATTTAACTTTCCAGGTCAATGTAAAAAAAGGAAATGATAATGGTAAGCAAGTAAAGTTATCAAGTCGACTAAGAAAATAAAAATTTATACTCTATGGTCTTCTACAGTAATTGCTTCAGGCTCATTCAATGTCAAAACGACCCACACGTGACCTTCAATCTTTGAATTTTGCTCAAAATTGTGTGGTTAGTTTCTCTCAAATGTTTCATTTCTATTCTTAACCTTACAGAAGATGTACGATAAAGGGGGGGGGGAGAATTGCTTTGAATTTTCGAACAATTTTTATTTTCTGTCAAACAGGTCTTTGAAAGCTCATATTTTGAGAACGGGCGAACCTAAGATGAATTCGTTGGTTTGGCTTTGTTGGAAATTGAAAGGAGGCTTGAAATTGACAAGTAAAATTTAGAAAAGCCAAAGTTAAACTTCTGAAATTAAAGCTCAACTTTTCATAACAAGCATAAAGATTCAAATCCACCATTCAAAAATTTGAAAAAATTACCATGAAGAGACCTTTTTACGTTTGTTTCAACGAATCTCAACACTGCTATGAGGGCAACCAAGTTTTTCAATTTTGGTTGAAATTTAAAAAAAAAAAAAAAATGAAGTAATGCATCGTTGCTGAATTCAAATATAGCCTTAGTTCTTCAATTCTCTTTTTTATACCCCTTGCCCTACCAGCCGATTAAGATGGTCATAGGACAAAATTCAAAATTCAAGAAACTTGTAAAACGCTCTATTGACAAATTATTCCAACAATTTAAGATAGCCAAGTTTTAATATTCATCAATTTTTTGGATACATATCCAGGGTACCCCACCCCCACCCCCTCCAGACCCCACAACAACGGAAAAATTATAAGAAAATTTTAAAACAGCGTGTAACATATCGATTCCAACTAATTCAACATGACTGGGATCGAATATCAACGTCTTTTCATGATCAGAGTCGCCCTTGCTCCTCACTGGCCACTAAATTACCAAAAATTTGAAAAACGTGAATATAATGTACAGAAGAGTCCGATTGTGAAAATAATTTCATATTCGATTTCGGCTGTGTCAAATTAGTAAGATTCGATATGGTACACGATATTTAACTATACGTTATAATTTTTCCATTGGAGAGGTGAGGGGGAGGTAGGGGTTCGCTGAGGGCGCGCATCCAAGGAATAAGTGAACATTCAAGCCTAATGACAATCAGCCAAAAAACCACATATTTGGGTTTGTGAATGGGTAAAATGGAGCTGAAAAGTCGAGACCCCCAAAAGGCATATCCAGGACCCCTAATAAATGTACATACTTAATTTTAAGTTCCTAGCTAAATTTGGAGGGGATTATGCGAGGAACAAACTCAAAAAATAAAAAAACGACCAAAAAACCTCATACTTGGGGCTGTGAGGGGATGAAATGAGGCTGAAAAGTCGAGAGCCCCACGAGGCACATCTAGAACCTCCTGTTGAATGTACACACCTAATTTCAAGTTCCTAGCTCAATTTGGAGGGGAGTTATGCAAGGAACAAACTCAAATAATAAGAATAATGAGAAAAACATATCAAAAAACCACATTTTTAAGGCTGTGAGGGGGTGCAATGGAGCTAAAAAGACACAACCCCCAAAAAAACACGTCTAGGGCCCCAACTAAGAGTAAATATCTAATTTCAATTTCATAGTTCAATTTGGTGGGAAGATAGAAGAGGAACAGCCCTTTTTCAAGGTCAAAAAGGCAGACTACCCCCCATATCTTCCCTCCTCATTGAATTAGGAGGTTGATTTCAAGGCGTATTATACAACTTTTAATTCTCTATCAATTGGTTTAAAAAGGGGCAATGTTTGCGCTGTTGACCCCTCAGCACCCCCTCACCCAATTTGAGGCATAACTGAATTTTAACCCAAGTTTATCCTCACTCATATACATCTAATCCGCTGCCAAAGTGAGCCGATTGACCAAATTGGAGCGACTTCGGTCGATATTGAGCGAAGTAAATAATTTTAATGTTCGGGGGAAAAACAGAATAAAAAAAAAATTTGACATGGCTGAAAATCGTCTTAATGGTTTTCTAGGACTCCAAAACAGATTTTGTTGATATCCCCCCCCTCATCCGCCGCTGGTCGATAAACTGTAATAGCCTAGTTTTTATTGTCAATATGACATAGAAAATCAAAATTCCTTCCAGGTAATTTTTTCAGATTTTCAAAAAAATGACTTTAAATCTTCGTGCTCATCGTGAATAGTTGAGCTCTCATGTCCAAAAAAATTCAACTTTGAACGTTCAAAATTTCCAAAGTCAATTTTGTATCCCCTGGGTTAGGTCAAAATGACTGAGGGTGAGATTTGATTCGTTTCCACGTGGAAGGATCCAGTAGTGTAATCGGTTTAAGGTTCAGCGTTTCGTCAAAATTTTCACCTTCTCTACTTTCTCTTCCATTTTTGACGACTATGGATTTTAACCTTGAATCATTTCATCGCCAAATTCTTGAAAAATAAATCCAAAGAAATATTAAACACTTCTTTAAATTTTGATCTCGTCGTCATCAGACAGCCACTTGGCCTCTTCATTAAAACAATACGACCTTCTGGTATCAATATGAAAGCTTTTAAATAACATTAATACAACGTTCAGGATATGGTACCAATACTCGATGAGAAAAAAAGCTCAGTACATACGATAACGATTATTTTATTTTGGCAAGTTACCGCCTTCATTTCAGGTTATAGTGGCAGTTTGAAAATGGCGCCCACACCCAGACTTGCGATTGTGATTTAAACATTGCAAAACAAACATTTTACATTCCACATTTATATAAAATATATAGCACCAATCTAAATACTTCGCGAATGTAACAACTTTAAAAAAAGACCATCTGTTTTTTTTCAAAGGTACATACGTCCACGTACCTGCCTACATACGTCGTATTAAAATTAGAAAGCATTTAGGACCGGAGGAGGTTTTCTTTCCCCTTATAACAATACGAAGCCATCGAGCCGCATCAAATCGTGTACAAGTAAGCATAATATAATGTCAAGAGCATTCGTCATTTTGCAACACGCGTACGCAAAAAAATTATGTTAAAAATATACCATCGCATCGCAATTTTTACGATAAATTGAACGAATAAAGCGTTAAAGAAATTGAAAAACAAAAAAATACAAACGTCGCTACACGTTGTTTTTTCAGCCTGTTTTTCGAGTAATATTATTGACCGAATGAAAAGAAAGCAGCGAGCGCTGATCGATGCTTCTTTTTAATTAGTGATAAGGGTCGAAGTTAATTTGGTAGTGAATAAGTGAAAGCTCAGGCACGTTTCAAAATCAAAAGGCACATGCCCAAATTTTAACGTCTTTGCTCAATTTAGAAAAGAGATACTCATCGAACAACCGCACGAATCAGCCTTCAAACCATTTTTTTGAGGCACTGAATGAATGCAAGGGGACAGAAAAGTCGAAACTCCTGACAGGCACATCTGGGAACCCTACCAAATGTACATTTCGAATTTCAGCCACTCTCGAAAACCAGTTCGGGAGTAATAATGCGAAGAATCAATTTTTAGCCTGATTTTGTACTTCACATTACCAACGAAAACCAGGCTATTACAGTCTATCGATCAACAGCGGATGGGGGGATATCAACAAAATCCGTTTTGAGGTCCTAGGAGACCATTGAGACGATTTTCAGCCATATCAGATATTTATTTTTATTTTTTCCGCCGAACGTTAAAATCATTTACTCCGCTCGATACCGACCAAAATCGCTCCAATTCGGTCAATCGACTCAGTTTGGCGGCAGATTAGATATATCTGAGTGGGGATGACTTTAGATCAAAATTTGATTTTCCCCATTATGGGGGGAGGGGGTGCTGAGGGGCCGAAAACGCAGAAATTGACCCTTTTTAAACCAATCAATAAAAAATCAAAAGTTGCATACCATATCCGAAAATCAACCTCCTAAGCCAATTAGGAGGGGAGGTATGGAGGTTTTCTCCACTTTTTGACCTTGAAAAAGGGTTGGGAAGTTCCTCCCCTATCTCCCCACCAAATTGAGCAAGCTAGTTGAAATGTGACATGTACATTTAGTAGAAGCCCAAGATGTGCCTTTTGAGGGTTCCGACTTTCTGGTTCCATTGCACTCCCTCACAGCCCCAGGAACTTGGACGTAGGTATTTACATTTAGTGGGGGTTCTAGATATTCTTTTTGGAAGTCTCGAATTTTCAGCTTCATTGCACCCCTTCACAGCTCCAATAATTTGAGGTTTTAGTCGTTTTTTCTCATTTTTTGAATTTGTTCCTCGCATAACTCCCTTCCAAATTGAGTTAGGAACTTTAAAATTGGTATGTACATTGAATAGGAGTCGTAGATGTGCCTTTTTTGGGGTCTCGAATTTAAAACCCCATTTCACCCCTTCATAGCCCCAAATATATGGTTTCTTGATCGTTTTTTTCTTTATTTTTTTGAGTTTGCTCCTCACATAACTCCCCTTCAAATTGGACTGGGAAGTTGAAATTAGATGTGTTACGTCTGTACAGGCCCTTGATGTGCTTTTTGGGGATTTCGATTTTTAGCCCCCTTGAACCCCTCCTACCCACAATGTTTTTTTTTCGATTCTCATGGTTGTAATATGTCACTAAAATCAGTGCGATGCTTTTTTTTAAGTTTGGAAATAATGGGGAAAAAAACATCGCTTTACGATATTTTTCCTTAATCTGTGGTAGAGATGGGGGGGGGGGGGGGGG
>FIZR01027564.1:0-20637 GCA_900060175.1 Ferrisia virgata | reverse complement strand
GATGTGCTTTTGGGGGTTTCGACTTTTCAATCTCATTACCCCCCCCCCCCATATATGATTTTTGATAGATTTTTCCAATTTTTAATCTTTGTTCCTCGCATAACCCTTCTTCAAATTGTGCTAGAAATCGAAAGCAGGTTCGGGATTCACAAGCAAAATGTTGAGAGCTAAAAGTTGAAGTGTTCATATGAAAGCACTACTTTTCACAACGAGGTCAAAAATTTAAAGCTCACTTTTAAGAATTCTAAAAAAATTACCACGAAGAGTCTGTTTATTGTTCGTTTCGACCAATCAATTTTCAAAATGTTATCTCAACATTTCTAGATGGCATACGGGGGTCGTAAATTTTGATCATCATCTTAATTTTGTTGCTAATTCGAGGATCATTGTCGAGGGAGGGGAGGGAGGTTGTATCAAAAGAATAAGTTGGCATTCGATCTTAACGCTATTGAATTGGTAGAAAACCATATCCTATAAGCTAGATCGATCGTTTCTCATAGTCTATCCATTTTTATAAGTTAGGAGGTCACTCAAACGAGGTATCTAAAAAATGAATGAATATTCAAACCTAATGAATTAAAATAATTAGAAATCGCTACGTGAATTCACGTTTTCGATTTTTCAAAATCCAGATTATATTAAGATTACTTGATGCATCGCAAGGGGGGAGGGGGAAGAGAGAATTAGTATCAAAAAAATAGGTCAACATTTAAACGGAAAATTGATCAGTTAAAACAAATATAAAAACATTTCGTCCGAGATGATTTTTTCTAATTTTTAAACGACAGCTTTAAACCTTTGCGATCATTATGAAAATTCGTGCTTCATCTCCGAAGCTCAACTTCGAGCTTTCATAATTTTGCTTACTGATTTAAAAATCTTAATTTTAACCAATTTTCAAATATGAACCTTCAAAATTAAGCAGTTTGACAAAAAGTTTGAGTTGTTTGAAAATTTCAAGGGCCGGTCGCCATCGCTTGAAGATCTAGGGCCGACACGAAGGCGATTATTTCACTAAACCACTAACAGGAATTTACATGGGAAAAATGAATAACATTGAGAATTCAAAGGCTAAATTCTGTAATTGGTGATCACTGCTATTCTAAAGCCAGTACGTTCCTTCACAGGCTCACAATATTCACATTGAAACGACATCGAATAACCACTTGTAAGGCGACGGACAAAAGCATAATACTTATATAAACGTGAATACGAATTATTATATTACGTATCTACGTAATTTTGCACTCGATGTACTCGTAAAACGTTTGCATAATTAAGAGATAACTTTATCATCAAGTCTTAATCGCAGCACACCTCGTGCTGCACTAAAAGCATACCTGAATACTCTTATTCAAGTTAAACTCAACATCTGATTGGCGTGTTTCTTTCACGATCGATGCAGAGAACTAGATTCTGCAACAGGATGCTTTCTTATTAAAAATTAATTGAACTTTTGGGCTTCCTGGTTTCTCAGCAAAATGATTAAAATTCTCCTTTGTACAATTACCAAGTATAAAGTACACAAGCGTGCATATAACGCCCTCGTATTTTTCCCAATAATGCGCTTCTATACAAGCATGAGATAAGGTAAAAGAATTTCTATCCAAAAGAAAGAAGTACCAAGAAAAAAAAAAAGAAAAGAAAAGAAAAATACTCACAAGAGATAGAGAGAGAAAATACAACCGCGGTAAGAAAAGAAAAAGAAGAGAAACAAAAAAAAAAAAAAAAAATTCTCGATTAATCGTTCATTTGTCGAATCGCAATAAACGAAACAAAACTATTTAAAGAGGTTTGCTTTGCTGTCAAAATTAACAAAGAAGGAATTCCAATATAATACGGAAATGGTATAAGAAACACGGAGAAAGAAAAACTTCAAAATGGCAACGTGAGCCAGTGACTGAGTGAGGAATGGGAACGTGTATCGTATACGTAGACAGCCAAGGTAGTAGGTAAAGGTATTACGATTTAGTCTGCGAGAATGCTACACGTACCCACATATACATATACGTCTAAACGTAAACTTAGGTAGGTATAAATACGAAATAGAGGTAAAGACACAGACACAGACACAGACAAGCAATAGCAGGCGAAAAGGTGATGGCAAAAACGTACGTAGGTCAGAATAAGAAAAGCGAATCTACCAACGAGTAAGTACGTAGACGTACGTACGTGGAGAGAACACGTTGTTGTTGGCTGATGATACGACGAAGACGACGACGACGAAGACGAAGACGAAGACGACGATGAGGAGTAGCACGAAGAAGAAGAAGACGAAAAGAGACGTGTATAAACGTTTGGGAGGTATTTATCAGAGTCGGATAAAAGGTTTTTGTAGTGGCTGACGAAGTACATTTCTAAAACTACGACCCTGTTCGCCACCTTACCGCACCGTCGTCCTTTCCATCTTCTCCTATCAACGAAATACCAAGAAAAATAAGGAAAAAAGAAAAGGAAGGAAAAAAAAAAGGTGGTTATGGAACAGTCACGTCTTGCAATAATCTCCAGATACTTGCCTGGAAACTTTGAAATTTCCTTTCTTTATTTCTCTCCCCTTTTAAATAAAAACTCGATTGAATGCCAAACAATTGAACCAAAACTGGATTATTGGTTCGGCGTGTTGTGTAAATTTATGTGACAACTTATACAAACAAACACTTCTATCTCGACCCCTAAGTATTCGCAAAGATGTCCTCGTACACTTATACGCTCGGGGTATTAACGACGTAAATTGAATTTTTTAAAAACTGATTTCGACGTTTCGCTAATTAAACCAGACAATTCTCTGGAAAATATTTCCCTCAAATGTTATCCTAAACATGTACAATTTTCGTCTCATACTGAATCCTGATGCCAAATTTTCAATATTTTAGCCATATTCTATCTCGCCATGAACAAAGCGAATTTTGTAAAGCGGTGTTTTACGTTCGATAATAATCTATATCTAACAGTTGGCAATTTTTAGAGCTACCGAGCGTGATAGTGGTCAATCAATGGAAACTGACAAATTTTCTTACCAAGTATTGTAAATATGACGTTTGATACCACGAAGAAATACATACATAAAGCACATCCTGACAGATCGAATAACTAATCATTGTATAAAATTTTAACATTCTTAAAGATGGGTTTTATCCGAATAAAAAGTGATACCTCACCCAGCACACTGAAATGGGTATTTTAGAAAATGCGAAGGTTCGGATCGGTAGCAGTGCGTGCAAAAATAAAATAAAATAAATTGGGCTACCACCCTGTGAGCTCTTTTCAGTTACCTGTAGCCATATTCATGGCTCAGCAGTGGCCTTTTTGTCGCTTGATTTTACTAATACGCGAGAGTATTGGTCCACAAATTCTATTTTGATATAACGAGACATTTTTCGAGAGAAAAAAAATTGCGAGAACACTTTGCACGCAAAGAGTAAAAATCGAAAGAATGTAAATCAAGTTTTGATATTTTAAACGTAATTGGTACAATTCTTAACTCTTTTTTTTTTTTTATTTAACATTTGTCACTTGATAATTTTCCTCAACATTTCAATTTAAAATCATAAAATCAATCCAGAGCCAATGTCAACTGTTGGCAGGTGAACGGATGACAACATTTCAATTCAAAATTATAAAATCGATTCAAGGTCAAGATCCACTGTTTTGACGAGTGAACTTCAAACATCTCTGATTTTCCTCAACATTTCAACTTGAAATCATAATCTTTCATCAAGTAATTCCATTGATGTCACATCTCCAATTTTTCTCAACAATTCAACTTGAAATCATAAAATCAATCCTTCATAAAATAAGTCCACTGATGCCATTCCAAGCCATAAAAATCAGTCCACTGGCGTCAGTCCAATGATGACGCCATACTGTTGACAGTCCACGAATAACATCTCTAATTTTACTCAAAATTTCAGTTAATAATCATAAAATCAATCCTTTATAAAATAAGTCCACTGATGTCACATCTCTAATTTTTCTCAACATGTCAACTAATTATCATAAAATCAATCCTTTATAAAATAAGTCTACTGATGTCACATCTCTAATTTTTCTCAAAATTTCAGTTAATAATCATAAAATCAATCCTTTATAAAATAAGTCCACTGATGTCACATCTCTAATTTTTCTCAACATGTCAACTAATTATCATAAAATAAATCCACTGATGTCCTTCCAGGCCATAGAATCTTTCCACTGATGTTCGTCCAATGATGATGTCACACTGCTGACAGTCCATTAATGTCATCTAATGATGACGGACAATAGTTGACGCTCAATTGTTCACGATATTTTGATATCATTACAAAAGATAATTAATACTTAGTACACTTTACACGTAGTAAACATCGAAAGAATGTATGTTCTGATACTTTTTTATGTTGTCGGCATAAATTGAATTCTTGTATTCACTGTTTCTTAATGAATAATTTTCGTCACACCTTCTCAACATTTCAATTTGAAATCATAAAATCAATCCAGAGTCGAAGTCATTTGTTTATGGTTCAACTTCAAACATCTTTAATTTCTCTCAAAATTTCAACTTACAGTCATAAAATCATCCGGGATAAAAATCAACTGCTTTTCTTCAGTATTTCTACTTGAAATCTCAAAATCAATTCAGGGTCAAGGTCCATGGTGGACAAGTCGACTTCAAACATCTCTAATTCTTCTCAACATTTCAACTTGAAATCATAAAATAAATCCGTCATAAAATGAGTCCACAGATGTCATTCCAGGCCATCAAAATGCGTCCAATAATGACGTCACTCTGTTGACAGTTCACTAAAGTCATCCATTGATGACATTGGTGGACCGTCAACAGTGTGACATCATCATTAGACTGACATTAGTGGACAGATTTTCATGGACTGGAACGATCTCAGTGGACTCATTTTATGAAGGATTAATTTTATGATTTTAAGTTGAAATGTCGAAAAAAATTAGTTGACTGCGACTTCGAATAAGTCCACTGATGTCACATCTCTAATTTTTCTCAACATTTCAACTCAAAATCATAAAATAAATCCTTCATAAAATGAGTCTACTGATGTCATTTCAGGTCATAAAAATCTGTCCACTGATGTCAGTCCAATGACAACGTCACATTGTTGACGGTCCACTAATGTAATCCAATGATGACGGTCAACTTTTGACGCTCAATAATTGTCAGTCAATTGTTGACGATTTTTCTAGAAGGCGCTACTAAACATCAGTTGATGTTAATAATCAAGAAAACGTGTACAAACAAAACTCGACATAAAAGAAAACTGTCAGCTTGATAGAACCACAACAATGACCATTGAAAAATTTCAATAGACGTATTCGACGTGGAGGAGTTCTAGGATGCTTACTTTAGCCTATGTTCTGCATTTTGCAATGTAATTTTCTGAAATTTTATTATATTTAATCACCCAAAATGAATTGTACCTCCACACAAAGGAGGAAATAAATAAGCAAAAGAAAATTCAAAAAGTTGACGTAAGCTGGCTACAAGAATCCAATAGCCAAGTTTCATACGTCCTTTTTGGGGTCAAGTCGTTAAAAATTCCTTTTTTTTTTGTCAACCATCGATCTCAAAGGATGAAAATTTTGCCAAAGTTTGTGTCATCTTCAGCAATGAAAGACATATTAGCAAGAGCTTTGAATATAAAATGCGATTAAGTACATATATTTATCAACCTTTCGATGTCCATAAAATTAATAATGATGGAAAGGGAATCGCACATACATGCAAAATCACACGTACAGTACATTTCGTTACAACCGGTACCATATCTTCCCTTACCTATTTTCCTATTTCTTCATACACAAATATGGTAAAAATCACTATACAAAGTATCTACGAGATTAGGTATTACCGACACCAAATTCACCATCACAATAGGGATTTTACTACCATCAGGTAGCAAAATACGGGCAAGGACGTACACAAAATACCAAATGCAGATCTCATCCCAATACACACATACATGACAACACGCTTTACACGCGGGATTTCATCAATGCATCCGTCGAGATTACACTACTTCTTGTACGTAATACAAATAAGTAGAGAATTCTCACAAGCTAAAAAGTTGACACTTATACATTACGTGTATAGACACACACACACACACATAGGTATATAGTACAGGGATACGGATAACAAGAAAAATAACATCTCAACTTGGGCTTTCGTCGTCGCTGTACGATGTGGCACATCGCAGCACAGCAAAAACTTTATAACACGATGTAAATGATTCGGGCTCGAGAGAGAGAGCGAAACAGAAGGGTATAAAATTTTCGTATATACAAAGAAAACATATTAAGTAAACACATGTTATTGCGAAAGTTTTAACGTTTAAACATTACTCATCCGTGGTCCATTATTGTCTGTCGAAAAGCTCGTTCTCGTTGTCATTTTCGTTGTTTTAAAACTTTGCACTGTGTTGAGCTCGGATGCGATGGGCTAGGCTGAGCTGAGTTATGTACCCTTGTACTGAAAATTTTACTCTTCTTGTTACATTATCGTAGCGCAGACGACTGCGACTTCTGGGCATGAGGAAAAAGACTACATCATATGTATGTATGTTTTCTATGTTCATCCAGTTTACATTTGTCGTTTTAAGGATTGCAAAAAAAAATTTCGGTATTGTAATTTCGATGGAATCATAGTGTGTATTTTCTTTTACCAAATTCATCCTTTTCACAGGGTTTCATTTCTTTGGTGAGCCTCATTCGTATTCTTGGATTTTTAATATCCAATCGGTGCACAGGAAACATTGAAAATTTTGAAAGACAATGCCGCATAAAACAGCGTCTCGTCTTTGCTTTTTTCTTCGTTTCGTTGAAACTGTGCAAAGTAAAAACTTGGACCCTTACTAAATCTACATATCAAATTTCTACTTGCTAGCTCAATTTGAAGTGGCGATATGCGTTAAACAAACTCGAAAAATAAACAAAACCACCCAAAAAACTACTTTTCTGGGGCTCAAAAGTCGAAACTCTCAACAGACCTATCTAAAACCACTAAGTTTTAACGATAAATTTCCCCATTTTTTTTTTAATTTGTTAAAAAATTTGACGGAAAATCATTGCAATAGACAACGCTGAAAAAGAACTAAGACGCATCTATGGCCAATATGAAAAAAGTCGTTGGAAATTGACTGAAAATTTGACCAAAATGGATGAAAAATGCTGAAAATAGAGCGTAAAATCGCAAAAAGATGTCGAAAAATGGTTGAAAATTGGAAAAAAATCGACGAAGACCATCGAAAATCGGATAACAAATGGTAGAGAATTGAAATTCATTGAAAATTGGGTACAAAGTTGAAAAAAATGGGCTACAATGGATAAACAATTCAGAATTTTTTAGTGGTTTTTCTTCAATTTTTTGCATTTTTTTTTTACGTATTTTTGTCAATTTTAACCCAATTTTCCATGATTTTTAACGAACTTTTTCACATTTTAGGTCAATTTTCACCTGATTTTTCAACAGATTTTTGTGATTTTTGGTCAACTTTCGCTTTTTTAAGAACTTTTTGTCACTTTTTAACGCAATTTTCAATATTTTCAACGATATTTGCTTAATTTTCGTTCATTTTTCAACAGATTTTTGTGATTTTTGATCAATTTTTTACACTTTATATTAAATTTGCAATATTTTTCAACGATTTTTGGTCAATTTCAGTCATCATTCGACAAAAATTGGTAAAAAGTAGAAAATTAATTAAAATTCACAAAAAAAAGGCGGAAATGATCGAAAATGAGGTAAAAATTCGATAGAAATGAGTGAAGAGTACGAAAAATGGATCAAAAAATAACGAAAAAATGTCGACAAATGTTGAAAAATGTGTGAAAATTGACCCAGACTGTGAAAAAATTAAACAAAAAATTGACAAAAATACGTAAGAAATTAAAAAAATTCACCAAAAATATGAAAAATAATTGAAAATTGACTTAAATTATGAAAAAAAAAAACATTAGAAATTATCGAAAATAGGCTAAATATTTGATAAAATTGCATTTAAAAAAACGAAATATAGATGAAAAATCATGAAAGAATGTTAAAAAATGTGTGAAAATTTACCTAAATTATGAAAGAAATCGTTTAAAATCATTGAAAATCGAATAAAAATTTGACAAAAAATATGTAATAAATGCCAAAAATCGTATTGGCAATAATATTTGAAAATTCGTACTAATAAATGTCTGGTAAGCTCAAAAATGGTCTTGATGGTTTTTTAAATCCCTTAAAATGGATTTAATTGATTCTCCTTCCGCTTCACTTTAATTTGCAATACGTTGACAAAGCGTAAATAGTCTATTTCATTGTATCATTACAATTTTGTATTCTTGGAAAATCGAGCTAGAAAAGTTTAAGCGAGCGTTCTGCCCTCTCCATCTCCTCAACCAAGAAGCTAGGCAACCAAATATACACAGAGCGGTATATGTTGTAGAGTTACCCTCTAAAAATTGTTTTCACTGAAATGGGACACCTTGTATACGACATTTTTTTGGGATGTCTTATCGACATCTTCACTTTTTATTCGATCTTCCATTCTCACAAATGGAGAAAAATCCATTCTGATGCAATTAGCTTCCACTTTAGGGTTCATACATTCGAACATGAACTGCACTAGCTGCTTAGGGTGAAACAATGAAACAGTTATTTGTTCCGGGTATGACGTATTTTGCCGCATACGAATACGAATACATAATACAGATATCTACGAAAAGTATACATATACGTAGAAATTCATAGGTACATTAAATATAGTACCTAGCAAAATGTATGATTTGTGGATTCGCCAGCGTTAAATATAGCTAGGTATATTATAATCCGCGTTTCGCTCGGTTAACCTGGCTTCACTCACGAGTACGTAGCGATACACCCCGCTTGTAAAAAGCGCACGTGGAGAGAAAGTTAATCACATCCGAATGGATTACCATATACACACAGAAGCAGTATATCCGCACGCTCGCAACTCTTACTCTTTATTCCATTGGGCATTCCTGCAGTGAGTGGATATTTTATCAACAATACGTAGCTGGGGTATGATCACACTGCGGTCGTATTTATTCCCCTAAATGACCCGGCGATTAAAAAACTTGTTTTTTTTTCCTCCTCCTAGCTTCTAACTAACTAATTCCTGTAGTAATTCATTCCATACACTTACTCTTGCTAAATGCACTGCTAGCTCTGACATAAAAGTCAAACCAAGAGTGATCCACAATCTTCGGTATAATATCAAACATGTACACAGGATCGAAATTATTTCGTGGTCAAACACTACCATAAATAGAGCACTACCTATCTTAAAACACCGTTCACAATGCTAGAATGTAATCGCATTCACAACTACAAACCACTGCCTCCTTCGGATGAGATCGGATTTCACAATTTTGCGGACATGAAAACCTCATTTTAAAGGAAGTTACATCATGCTACGGCTTGTAGTTACCAACAGCATAAACCAAGACAGCGACGCGGCACAATACAAGAGGCGAGACGAGAGAACCTTACGCTCGAGACCCTTTATAATTCGCATTTGTGCAAAGGCGACATTCACGCTTGTTAAATTGTTCAGGTTACCCGGCACTACCAGACATTTACAAGCTTTTCCACTAATCATCCGCCACCCAACATTCCCTTCCTTGCCTTGTCCTAGCTTTTCCGTGGGTATTTTCTTAGCGAGTAAAAACCAGAAAATTCCTTCGATATAGGGCAGCCAGCCTTCGTGCGAGATGGATGAAAGTGTTGAGTGGATTTTCTTTTGCCAGTTGAGGCGATTGATAATAGGCTAATTTCACAACATGAAGATATTCTTTTAGTTCGTCGTTTTAGTTGGCATATTGAACAGATTTTAGTGTGAAGAAAAATTTACTCCAAGTTAGATCAGTTTTAAGGTATTTCGAGACAATACAGGTATTAACAATATTCGTTCTTTAATTCGCAAAAAATACAGCGAAGTATACGATTGCACCATCAGGATTAATTTAGAAAGTACGATGGTTCGGCGTTCTTCGGATATAATTTTAAATGTAGAAACACAGAATCATTTTCTACAGGGTGTTTCATTTCAATTGGAAGTCCCTTCAACCGACGATTATGCAACACATACGTAATCCATGTATGCATGTTCGGCGGAGCTCCGCCTACGACGGATGGAGGGGGGGGGCTAACAAAACCTGTTTTGGTATCCTGAAAAACCATTACAACCATTTTTAGCCATGTCAGATATCTATTTCTTTGATTATTTTCTCCGCTGAAAACTAAAATCATTCAAATTAGGTTAATAGGTTCAGTTTAGTGGCGGATTAAATATATATGAGTGGGGACGACTTTGGATCAAAATTCAGATACATCAAAATTTGAGCAAAGGGATCCTGAGGTGCCAAAAATGCAGAAATTATTCTTTATTGAGTCAATCGATAGAGAACCCAAAGTTGTATAACATATCCAAAAATCAACCTCCTAGATCAATTAGAAGAGGAGATATGAGATTTTCCCATTTTTTGAATTTGAAAAAAGCTGTACCTCTCTTATTTCAGCTTCAAATTGAGCTACGGAAGTTGGGATTCGGTATGCACATCAAGTACGGGTCCTAAACCTGCTTTTTGAGAGTCTCGACTTTACAGTCTCATTGCACCCCCTTCAAGCCCAAAAATGTAGTTTTTTTGGTAATTTTTCTTATTTTTTGAGTTTGTTCCTCGCATAACACCCCTCCAAATCGAGCTACGAAGTTGAATCCGTCTACCCTTACTTCTGAATTATAATATTTCATGAATTTTTTCTCTAACAGATAAAGAGCTCGAATTTAGACTCAGAACACAGAATTTATTGTAGAATTTTTTGGAATGCTGTTTTTTCATCTTAGCTCATTCAGTGAATGCGCAGAAACCAACACTATTGAAAAAATGTTTCCAGAATTTCTCAATTTTACAGTTTTTGACAAAATTTTCAAAAATTCAGTCCCCTGACCAACCATTGTTATTTATAATTCTGAATGAAAAAAGGTCCCCTCTTTCCAATGGTGTCAACTCCACTTCCCTATCATTAATAAATCTAAAGATATGATCAGTATCATTTAAAATAAAAGATTAGCGTGATAATATCCGGCTCAGGTCTTTGTTTTCTTCAAACTGAACTGAGCGTATCTTCAGATCTGTAAAAGGCACAGGAGTTGGGTTAAGGCTATCGAAAAGACGAGATTTTTTCCATTCAAAATTACAATTAATAACGAGCGATAATGAGAACAAATTTTTCATAATTCTGCCAAAAACTGTAAATTGGAAAATTTTTAACGCGTTTTTTCAATATGTTGCCGGAAAAATTTAACTCTGATATTCACTGTTTCTCAAAAAATAATTTTAGTCACACATCCTCAACATGTCTACTTGAAATCATAAAATCCACCGGGGTCAAAGTCTATTGATGACGGGTAAACCGTGGAATGCGCAATCAAACATCCGTCATTTTCTTCAACATTTAAACTTAAGATCATAAAATCAATCCAGAGTCAAGGTCAACTGTTTATGGCTTAATTTTAAACATGTTCAATTTTCCTCAGGATCGATTCGAGGTCAGTCGAATGTTGACAGGACAACTTTAAACATCTCTTATTTTCCTCAACATTTTAAGTTAAAATCATAAAATCAATCCTTCATAAAATAAGCCACTTATGTTATTCCGGGTTGTAAAAATCTGCCCACTGATGTCAGCCAAATGATGACGTCACACTGTTGACGGCCCACTAAAAACATCTCTAATTTTCCTCAAAATTTCAACTTCAAATCATAAAATTAATCCTTTATGAAATAAGTTCACTGATGTCATATCTCTAATTTTTCTTAACATTTCAACTTAAGATCATAAAATCAATCCTTCCAACAAAAAACAAGTCCACTGACGTCACATCTCTAATTTTCTCAACATTTCAAGTTCAAATCATAAAATCAATCTTTCCTGAAATAAGTCCACCGATGTCATTCCGGGTCATAAAAATCTGTCCACTGATGTCATCTAATGATCACGCTCAACTGTTGACGGTCAATTATTGACGATTTTTCCACAAAACGCTATTAAAAATATTTCGACGTTAAAATTTTTCATAAAATTTTCCCATCAATGGGCCAAATTCTAACTTTTTTCCTGTTACAATAGTCGCAAGAAAAATAGTCGATCGTGAAACACAGATCTGTAAAAAAAGTTCCGAGCAATCGTATTACTGTCCCTTAAATCGGGAGGTAGGCATACACGGACGACATATGTGTTGCATACTTGCTGGTTGAAGGGGCCTCACATTCAGACAAAACACCTTGTATATACACGCAATTCATTTCGAAATCCCAGAACAGAGGTACAGCAGCAAATTCAACGAACGTCGGACGTGAGGAGAGTGTCCTTTTCAAAAATTAATATATCACTAGGGAAATTCGGCTCTGGTGTCATACCGCGGTAAGGACTTTTCCTTCTAATAACGCATCAGATACGTATATAAAATTAAGGACAAAATCCTAAAATCCTATAACAAATAGCCCACTTTAGAAAAGATTTTTCGGCATAGATAACAAATGGAATAGATGGGGAATAGGGTCGACACGGTCGGGCCTTTGGTTGGCTACGCGAAAGACAGAGAAAGACAACGCACACGTGAAAAAAAAGAAAGAAACGAGATACTCGTATATTCTCCGGCGAAACACCTCGCTCGCGATCTCGCGTAATTTGCACACTGCAGAAGATTTGTTCGCGTACGACGACGTGGTACGAAGGCAGACATCTACTCGGTGTTGGTGCTGGTGTCGGTGGCGGCGTTTTTTCTTTGCTTCTCGCCAAATCGTGCACGCTCTGCAGTAGGCGAAGAAATAATTTCTTCTTTCATAAATTATCCAGTCTTTTTTCTACTCGTACCTCTTCCAGTTCTTCTCACTCTACGCTACAGAAGCTCGCAATGTTTGGTAAAATAAGGACACTTTTTGCTGCACAGTTGAGAGAACCCGTGATATGGTACGAATGCCAACGAGCGTGTGTGCGAGCTTTTAAGTATTTCTATTCGCAGATACCAAAGAGACTGAATAGAAAAGTGAGAAGGAATCGGCGTCGGACGGCACGGCGAGGCGGCGTTAGGTGTCTTACGTGCGAAAAACTCCCGACTCTCTGCGTACAGCAGACGAAGACGACGACTACGACGATTCCACTCATGAAATGGCAAGCAAAAGAGAGATGCGAAAACCGTTTATGCAAATGAGGCGCAATATGGAACCCTCTTTATACGGAATAGTGAAATATACAGACGAACGAAACAGTCTGAACAACTTTCAGATTATTCGATTACATTCGAGCAGAATTCTATTAACGGCGGATGGTGTTATTCCAAACAGCAACGTAGAGTAATAAACCTTTATGCGTTACTTTTTTCTTTTTTTTTTTGCCTTCACTCTTGCCAGTTTCTTTGCTTCTTTCTTACTCGTACTTCTTCCAGCCGGCAAGGAATCTGTGAAATGTGATGCGTAATCGAATTCCTTAACTCGCGTCTTCTCTCTCACTTCGCTCTTTCTTTTACTTTTCTACTCTTTGCATACAATGTACAGAAACTAAACGGAAGTACGTCGGTATAAAAACAAGGTACCTATATTACCTACACAACATTGTTAACTTTTAAATTGTTAGTACTTCGTTTTTTTTTCTCTCTCCTTCATCTTTTTCTTCGTTCAGGTATTTGTTAAATGGCGAATATCGTTCCGATAAAGAGCGTTATACTATTTTTCAAAAGAAATTACGCGGTAACTTTGCGCCTGCTTTGCCGCCAGTATAGACTATTTAATTTTTCACCCTACTTTTTTTTTTCTTCATTCTGCGTGTTTGCTCTTCCCTTCGTTCCCACTCCGCAGTGTTGTTTTGTTATGTAGATAGTTTTATTCTTTCCTTCATTTTTATTTTTACTTTTTTTTTTCCTACTTCGGGAAAAAGTTTTCGCCTTTTCGATTTAATACGCGGTATTTCTTTTTTTTATACACGACCCGCCCAACAACTGCGAAGCATTGATAAAATTTACACAATATAGGTATAAGAAGAATACGTAGCTATATATAAGGAGCAAAGAAACCGATCGTGCTCAAAAAAAAAAAAAAAAATCGAACGAAAAGAACTTGTTCAATATCGTCCACATTCTCTCCCTTAAGAAAAAATCCCAAAATACTAATAACAATTTTCAAAATACAGCAACACAATTTCGTTTTACTCGTCAATACGTAGACAATTATTTAATAATTACTCCGGGGGGGAGGGGGGGGGGACAAAAATTTAATTTATTCAAATTTTCGAATTTAAATTTCCTTGCCTTAACGTCCAAGCGGACCGATTTCCATTTACGTACTGCCATAAGAAATTTTAACAGGTGAAAAGTAACCTTTCTGCGAACCATAATATGACAAGCAACTGAAGAAAAAGAATCATTCTGCTCATACACTCTCATTCAGAACTAATCTATTCGCGAATCGTGAAACTCTACTTTTCGAATTTTGTGAATTTCCAAAAATTTCACCTCACTAGGGTAGGGTCAAATACAAACTAAGATCACGCTCAAGCATTTTAAACGAATTTAATTTCTGAGAATTGTCATAAAATGAAAAAGAAAAACATCGATTTTCAGCCTAATTTTCGTGAAATATAATAATTATGTGAATCGAAAAGAAGCATCGCTTCCTAATCAGAAGTAAAGGTGTTGAGGCTATAATGAGGCTGAAAAGTCAAGACCCCCTAAAAGGCATATCTAGTGCCCATACTAAATGTACGTACCAAATTTTAATTCCCTAGCTCAAAGTGGGAAAACCCTCATTCTTCCCTCCTAATTAACCTATGAGGTTGATTTTTGGATATAAAATACCTACTTACCGAATTTCAACTTCCTAGCACAATTTGGAGAGGAGTTGGTGCGAAACAAACTCAAAAATAAAGAAAAATCTACCAAAAAACTACATTTTCCGGGTCTCGTGGGGAGTAGGGGTGGGGGTGAGTATGCTGTAATGAGACTGAAAAGTCGAGACCTTCATAAGGTACATCTAGTTCCCATACTAAATGTAAGTACTAAATTTCAATTCCCTAGCTCAAAGGGGAAAACCCTCATTCTTCCCTCCTAATTAACCTATGAGGCTGATTTTTGGATACAAAATACAACATCGGATTCTCTATCGATTGGCTCGGAAAAGAAAAATTTTCGAGGTTTCAGGCCCCTCAGTGATCCCTCCCTCCCCCCACCTCCCAATTCGGACACCACTGAATTTTGATCCGAGGACATCCTCACTCCAGAATATCACATGGGACGCTAATCGAAGCCTATTCTACAAATTTGATTGATTTTGGTCAGTACCGAGCTGAGCAAATGATTTTTCAATTTCGTGAAAAAAAAATATAAAATAGAACAAAATGAAAATAAAATATCTAACATGACCAAAAATTGTCGCAATGGTCTTCTAAGACTCCAAAACGGATTTTGTTGAAATGCCCCCCCCCCTCCTATCACATTACTATGGGCAGATAGTCCGTAATAGCCTGGTTTACATTGACAATATAACAGAAAATCAGACTAAACATAAACCTAGGTAACCAAAATTATCGTCATAAGTGTAGGTTCGATAGAAAAATTTTATAATGCGTTTTTGAGCTGACTCTTTGTTTTTCGGATCATGTTTCGGATCAAAAAATTGTGATTTGTTCCGTGATTCGGATCATTTTGGATCGTTCTTTTTTAAAATGATCTGCGATATGTGAATCGGATACCATCTTTCGTATGCTACGTGATTTGATTCGATTCATTTTCCTGAAATCATGACTTCTGCGGATCATTTTTTTAAAGTGTAAATAGTGATGTAAGATCAGATCATGGTGACGAGGTTACTGTGTACGGCTAAAAAATATCGTAAAATTGAAATTAGCGTGGATCAGGAAATTACTGCAGCGTGCGTTTTGAAAAAAAAAATGATACGATGATCCGAATTTTTGTAATACGGATAATTTTTTTTAAACAAAAGATGCGTGATAATTGGTCCGAGTTCGGATCAGTTTTTCAAATGTGATCCGTGATTCGTGATTCGAGTCAAATTTTTCAAAACGATCCGTTTCTGTGGTCCGAGATTTTGATCCGAGCCACAAATGGTCTCGTGAATCCCAACTCTCAGCATTATGTTGGAATATCGCCACAACATTTTTTCATCGAGAATTTTCCCTTTTAGTCCAGTAATTCAAGACTTTTGGTTGAAAAAATTCGAAATAAGATTTTTTTTCATGAATTCACATAATATGTATATTGGAAATGGCTCCCTGAACCGTATGGATAGAAGTTGATCATAAGTTCACAGGGGCGGGCAACCATCTTTGAAATTCCGATTTCCCCCGATTATCTCCTCTAAAATTGTTTTTACGACAAAAATGATTCAGTACTTTTTTGTTCTGCTTCAAATTTCTGATAACTTTTATATCCGGCACTTTTTCATCAGTATCATAGGTGAGAAGTTGGAAAGTTTTAAAAATTCTACACTAAGCTCACACTTGTGGAAGACGGTGAAAGTAACTTTCAACTAGAACTGCATTCAAAAAATCTTACCCTCGATGCAAAAACTTTCCACCAAAATTTCAAATCCAATGTTTCTTACGATAATGTATCGATAAAACTAGGCAATACTTGAACTTTATTTTTTACTCACCGACAGAAACGTAAGTATCCTGCGATCTTGTCTCGTGGTCATATCCTGAAAACAAAGGAAAATATAATTAATTAAAGTACCGGCATAAATTACATACGAGTATTCGTACTTGTTGAGTTATATTATGGAAATATCGATTCACATGTCTTGGAACAGATCGAATCCCAGTTAAGTTTGAAAGCGAATTTTCCAACACGTGTATATTTTATCAACGTGCTACAATATGTCACATCTCATCCTTTCGTCTGAGAGCATAATAAAATGATTAAAAATTGTGTCCGGAGGGAAAGCGAAGCTAACCTTTGAAACTTATGAACTGATTTTTCAGACAAAAAAAAATTGTCTCTAAAAAACCGTAACTCGATCGCATTTTAGACAACTTTATTACAGCCTCGAGATAATCTGTATGAAACTATCCGAGCGACATTAGGTACCCTATTTTTGCGCTCTTAGTCGTTTTTTTTTTTTTTTTTTTTTTTTCTTAAGCCAAATTTATACAAATTATACGGATTCGGATTTTTATCTCGGAAAAATTAAAATACAAAAATCAACGTAGAAAAACGTTGCCAGTATACAAAGAAAATTCGACCTTGACTTTTCAAAAGCTCGCATTTCACCGTTTAGGTAATTCGAAAAGAAAAAAACAAGGTGATAAGCTTCTTTACCATGCGTTTGTTCAAAGAACAGAAACGTATTCAAAATTTTATTCTCATTCGAGGGAAGAAAAAACAAGAATTTATTCTTCTTCGTGTCGCTTTAACAGGTGAATTTTTTCAACGTCGACGTCGGAATGAATCAACAACGTAGGTAGATGTTGTGTCAGGTATTTTCATTCAGAACATGGGAATTTTTGGGCACATAATGAAAGTAGAAATGTCACAAGGAAAAAGGTACAGTAAGTTGTGTGAATTTTGTTTCATTTTCGAATTCGAGCAAAAAACAAGTATAAATAATTTACGATTAATGGCCAGCGATGAGTAACGATAAAAACCGAAAAGAAAAAAAAAACGAGTTATTCTCTATATCTCAGCTCAAGATGCAACCTAATCACCAATTTGATATTTAATTAAATGTTATTCGACCAAAACATACTGGGTATTTTGAAATGAAACAAAACACCTTCTACTTACGCGTATCGATATCAAAATCGTTAATTAATTTCGACATTTTATCTCATAAATGTAATGCTTGCCAGACATTGGAGAAATGACGAAAACCTTCATAACAAGCCTTCGCTTTCCGTAAACAACGTAAAGAACATAAATGAAAAATTTCAAATTGGCATTTAATTCTCCAAAGCTACGATTTAAAAAGCCAAAAAAAAAAAAAAAAAGTCCTACAACATTTCTCTGTCACATTTTCGTATTTCTACCATCGCTAACAGCCAACAAAAGCCTACGAAATCAACACAACCAACGACTACGACTTAGACGACGATGAAAGAAAAAAATAAAATAAAATAAAAAATAGGTACTCGAAAATCAAAAGATAATTGGCGTTTAATCTTTTTCATACCTATATGCTTTTGGTATACGTCGACGACACCACGTCTTGTACGGTGTCCGTATAGGATAAGGATATATCGATGAGGAAGAGAAAACATAGGTACCCTACTTACTATCTACCTACCTACCTACATATGTGTATATGTGCAACTTACATATATCTCTAAAAGTATACACACGCTATATTGCTCGCAGTGGAACTTGTTAACGAGGTGAACTCTACTTCTATCTGTGTATATATGTACTTTGTAGAGACAGTTTTCGAAAGATTTTTCACTCTGGTCTCGCCTATCCGTACTCGTATATATGACATTAAACCGACGTTCGGTCGTATAATGGTATAATTTTTTCTACTTTATTGATATTTTTTGTTTTGATTTTAAATTGACTCATTATTTCGGTTTTCTGGTTTTTTTTTGTATTTTTTATTTTTGTTTTCATTTTTATTTGGGTAATTTTGCTCACGGGCTCCATTCGCGGTATACGTAGGCAATATACATATAATTGCGTACATATGTAAGCATATACGTATTACGAATCCGCTCTTATAATTGGTACTTTGGAGTAATGTCACGGATGAGTACGATACCAGTGTATTTCATTATATTTATGTACTAACTTATACAACATCTAAAGACCTAATGTAAGGTACACGTTACGCAGCTCACGTCACGAGGACAATGAGTTGAAAAATTGATGGAAAGTGGAATCATTTGTAGGTAATTTTACGTGCGCTAAGTTTAGTATTCACGATTCAAGCCTTTTAAATGTACCAAAACACGAAGAGTCATATGTGCTAAATTCAGCAACCACCGAGGCAAATTTAAAAATAATAATCGCGAAAAAAAAAACAATAACTGTACAAAACAGTAATGAAAAAATGGTAACTGATTATTCATAAAAAAAATTTCCTAACGGACTTCGAAATACATCATAAAAACTCATCCAGTGAGCCTCAACTGTCCACCGGTGGGAGACTTATTTCGTTTTTTTGGAAATCGACAAAAGGTGAGATCATAATAACTGCGAAATGACCTCAAAATAATGTGGTAAATATTTCAGCTTTCTAACTGAATTTTTAGCCTGATTTTCTACGTCATATAATCAATGAAAATCAGACTATTACAGTCCATCGACCTATGTCGGATGGGGGGCTCCTTCAGCTTGATACTGACCAAAATCGATCAAACTTGGGAAATAGGCTTCAATTGACGTGCCAATTGATATTCTGGAGCATGCATGACCACGGGCCAAAATGCAGTTGTACCCGAATCTGAGAGAGGGGCAGCTGAGAGCTAAAATTGCAAAAATTCTTCCTCTTAACGTCAATTGACAGGAAATCCAAAGTTGCATATCATATCAAAAAATCAGTCTCCTAGGTCAGTTAGGAAGCGAGATATGAGGGTTTTTCTACTTTTTGACCATGAAGAAATGTTGTTCCTCCATTATTTCCCTTCCAAATTGAGCTAGGAGGCTAATTTTTGGATATTTTATTTAATTTTGGACTGTCATTCGAATCATTCAATATGAGACAATTTTTGTAATTTTATCTTCTCAGCACCCCTTCCCCAAATTTGGGCACAACTGAATTTTCACCTTAGGTCATCTTTACCCCAGAATATCAAACGGCTCGTCAATCGTAGATTAATCCTCAAATTTGATCGATTTTGGCTTGTACCAAGCTGAAGAAATGATTTTTCAATTTCGCGGGAAAATTAATAAAAATACTTATTACTTTAATCAAAAGTATATAAGTTTGGATAATTTTTATGCTGTCTGAATGATTTCAACTTTTACATTTACTGTTTCTCAATAAATAATTTTTGTCACATCTCCTCAACAATTCAACTTGAAATCCAACCAGGGTCAAGGTCAACTGGTGCTCGGTCAATTGTGTGATATGTTATTAAACATCATTCATTTTCTTCAAAATTTCAACTCAAAATCATTAAATCAATCTAGGGTCAAGGTTAACCAATTTTTCTCAACATTTCAATGCAAGATCACAGAATCAATCCAGAGTCAATGTTAATTGTTTATGGATCAACTTTGAACATCTCTAATTTTCCTCAACATTTCAACTTATAATCATAAAATTAATCCAAGGTCAAGTTTAATCAATTTTCCTCAACATTTCAACTTGAAATCACAAAATCAATCTAGGGTCAAGGTCAACAATTGATGGATTAACTTTAAACACTTTCTACTTTCCCCAACATTTCAAATTAAAATCATAAACTCAACCCGGGACAAAGTTAAATAATTTTCCTCAAAGATCATAAAATCGATCCAGGATCAAGGTCAACTGTTGACAGGGCCAAGTCTCATCATCACCCGTAGGTTTCAGCCGCTTACTATCACATTGTAGCTAAAAGAGCGCGCCATCTATCACGATCCCATGCCTGTGAAGCAGCTCTTACCACAGAGCCCATTCGCGCTTTGGTGATGTCAG
>FIZR01027563.1:0-11310 GCA_900060175.1 Ferrisia virgata | reverse complement strand
TCCGCTGTTGACGGTCAACTAATAACATCTCCCATTTTCTTCAACATTTCAACTTGAAATCATAAAATAAGTCCACTGATGTCACATCTCTAATTTTTCTCAACATTTCAACTTAAAATCATAAAATCAATCCTTCATAAAATAAGTCCACTGATGTCAGTCCAATGATGACGTCACATTGTTGACAGTTCACTAATAACATCTCTAATTTTCCTTAACATTTCAACTTAAAATCATAAAATAAGTCCACTGATGTCTTTTCAGGCCATAAAAATTTGACCATTGAAGTCAGTCCAATGATGACGTCACACCGTTGACAGTACACTAATAACATCTCTAATTTTCCTTGACATTTTAACTTAAAATCATAAAATCAATCTTTCATAAAATAAGTCCGCTGATGTCTTTCCACGCCATAAAAATCTGTCCACTGATGTCAGTCCAATGATGACGTCACAGTGTTGACGGTCCACTAACGTCATCTAATGATGATTGTCAACTTTTAACGATTTTTCCAGAATGCGCTATTAAACCTCTTACGATGTTGATAAAATGTGAATGCACTTTTGTACAATTGATACGAGAGTAACAGTTGTGCTTTTGATATTACTCTGGCATAACAACGAGGAACGACCTTTTTTTTCAAGGTCAAAAACACAAAAACCAGTTATATCTGGTTTTCTAATCGACGTAGAAGTCTAATTTTTGCACATGTTACAAAACTTTTGATCCAGTATCGATTGACTTAAAAGATCATAATTTTCGTGATTTTTGCTTCCTAATGCTCAGTTCTTCAAAATTTACACCTGATTGAATTTTGAGCCAAGGCCATCCCCACTCATATGTATTTAATTCGTCGCCAATCCAAATTGAAACAATTTTAGTAGGTACTGAGTCGAGTACTAAATTCAATCGTTGACTGGAAAAAATAAAATTATCAGAAATGCACAGAAATGGTCAAAATTGTCTTCCTTAAGATGCGAAAATGGATTTTATTGATATTAGCACTTCAATCGGTAGCAGGATGATAGTCCGTAATAGTCTAGTTTTCATAGTCAATACGACAAAGAGAATCAGATTTTTAAAAAAGTTGGCCTGCATTACACATCTTGTATGGGGTCGGTTTTGATGAAAATTGGCCAGTTTTATAAAATCATGCTAAATCACCCTTCAACCCAAATTTTCATCCACCCAACTTGATTTTCGAATATTAGCGATTTAAAAAAAAAAATTCTCTACAGTTTTGAGATTTCTTTGTCAAAAATCTACCGCATCCGGGAAAAATTTCAGTAAAAATTACCTACAGCTGCACGAATGCATTTTTAGATTTTTTACGAATTTTTAAAAATTCATTCGTAAATTTTCTACATTAATTATCGACGGGGGAAATATTTGGAAATTTGCCGAAATTAGAAAATTCGACTCGATAAGCTGAAAATTTACATAGGTAAGAGAAATTTTCGACGTGCTCTCTGCAACCATTATTCGAATTTCATTAATTGAAATCTGAGAGTAAAAGCTTATACCTCGCTAGTATTATTTTTGGTACTCCCAGATTTCAGCCAACAATTAGATTTAAATGAACCATTTTGCTTGATTACGTGTGCATTTTTCAGTATTCGTGATTTCGTGCGCACAAAAAGTTTCGATCCTCGTTCTTTTTAGCCTGATTTTCTTCGTATTATTAATGAAAACCAGGCTATTACAGTCCTTCGACCAATGGTGGATCAGACGGGGAATATCAACAAAATCCGTTTTGGGGTCCAAGAATACCATTAAGATGAATTTTAGCCGAGTCAGATACTTCTTTTTATTATTTTTTAATTTTTTCCCCCAACGTTAAAATTATTTACCCCGCTCGATACCGACCAAAATCGCTCCAATTCGGTCAATCGGCTGGATTTGGCGGCGTATTAAATATATATAAGTAAAGATAAATTTGAGTCAAAATTCAATTTTGACCCATTTTGGGGGAGGGGGTGCTAAAGAGTCAAAAACGAAAAAAATGCCCCTTTTTCAGCCAATTAATAGAGAATCAAATGTTGTAGAGTATATCCAAAAATCCACCCCAAGTCAATTAGGAGAGGAAATATGGGTGTTTCCCCCTCTTTTTGACCCTGAAAAAGGGTTACTCCTCCCCTATCTCCTCGCCAAACTCAGCTAGGAAGTTGAAATTTTGTATGTACATTCAATTAGAGCCCTAGATGTGCTTTTGGGAGTTCCGACTTTTTAGGTCCATAACACCCCCTCACACCCCCAAGAAAGTGGTTTTTTAATCGTTTTTTCTCATTTTTTGATTTTTTGAGTTTGTTCTTCACATAACTCCCCTCCAAATTGAGCTGGGAAGTTGAAATTAGGTATGTACATTTAGAGGGGGTACCAGATGTGCCTTTCGAGGGTTTCGACTTTTCTGTCCCACTTCACCTCTTCACAACACCAATAAAGTGGTTTTTGGTCGTTTTTTCTTGTTTTTTGAGTTTGTTCCTCGCATAACGCCCCTCCAAATTGAACCGGTGATTTGAAATTAGGTACGTACATTTAGTACAGGTTTTAAATGTACTGTTTGGGAGTCACGACTTTTCAGCTCCATTGCACCCCCTCATAGCCCTAAATATGTGGTTTTTTGAACAATTTTTCTAATTTACAATATTTGTTCCTCGCATAACTCCCTTCCAAATTGGGCTAGGAAGTTAAAATTAGTTATGTACAGTCAGTAAGCACCCTAGATTTGCCTTTTGAGGTTTTTGACTTTTTAACCGCGCTGAACCCTCCTATCTTCAATGCTGATTAGGAAAATAGCATCGCAAAGCGATTATTTTTTTTTAATTCTCACGATTGCATAATATTTCACGAAAATCAGCCTTGAAAAAAGCATCGCATCGCGATGCTTTTTTTTCAATTATTTCTTTTAAAATCTCAACTTCGGCCATCTTAAATTTCGCGACTATGACAAAAATTATACGACCCTTACTCTAATCTCGAGCAATGTATGCGTTTTTACGACCACCATTAAATTGTACACGCGCGTCTTCTTCGGTATAACGAATACCAAGACTGTATTGTGTAGTTTGAACGAAAGAAATACGTATGCGATGCTTACTTCTGTTCCTCTTCGTTATACTAAAATACGTTTACTCGTGTACCTGCACCTTTAGCTCGGCTATACTCTTTGTGGAAACGTTATGTCCCCCATATACTTACTTTTAAGAAGTTTAAAAGCTTACTTTACGTATATAAAACGGTAAAAGTGTCGCGCAAGCTTTGCCTCTTTTTACAAGTCGACGAAGAGACGTACGACGAAATGTCTTACGCGATATTTGAAACACGCGAAACACAATGTTTTACGATTTTTTCCATAAATAAAGATGCTACGAGCCAGGTGAAGTAAACAAACAGTGAGCGAGGGTAGATCGCCATACGCCGTACTACGCCATCATCATCGTCACGATCCGATGTGAAATAATAAGTAGGCGAACGTCTGCCCGTCTGCCCGTGTCACCATCTCGCCTCAACTTCAACTTGTACGTAATTTTGGACGAATAATACGAGTATTATAGTAATAATAAAGCCTCTCCCCGACGCGTTAATATACGAAACGTTCTTCGCTTATATTCGCGTAATTTTAATATCCGAGCCGAGTTTTTAAAAAGAAAAGAAAAAATTATACGTACGTACTAATATCTGCGCTTCGTATACTCGTATTCTTACCTACAGACGACAAATATCGCCGCGTCACCTCGTCTCGCCTCGTCAGGCCTTGCCTCGCCTCGTCAGGCCTTGCCTCGCCTCGCCAAGCCTTGTCTCGCCTCGCCAGGCCTTGTCTCGCCTCGCCTCGTAGCACAACAACCATATATACTCGTACTATATTTTACGTTCGACGATGACGAGACATCGAGTAGAAGAGAGGAGAGGCAAAAAAAAAAAAAAAAGGCCAACCGAAGAAAAGAGAAGAAATTTGCGATAGAATTGAAAATACTTTGCCTTTTGTAAAAGGAAAAATAAAGAAAGACGACGAGATGCGAGCATCGTATAAGTAAAATACGAAAAATTCTTTTTCATGGTGATAACGCATTTGGGGCGCGTATTGTTGCAAAATATCGCTCGCTTTATGGAATTTTTTTTTTTTTACGATTGTCGTACGACCGCATATTTTTATTGTGTAAGGTATATGGACAGATGGAGAAGTGTGGAAGTGGATGCGCGGTGTTCTATAAGATGTATGGAAAGAGGATGATTTACATTACTGCGGGTAAATGTATAGGTACAACCGTAACTGTACATACTTACACAAGATAAGAAATTTTTGAAATGAGAAAATTTCACTAGCATACATTTTATCGCGTTTACGTCGGTTTCCCGTCATCCACGCCTCTCTTTCTATCCCCATTACATAACCTACTCATTTACCTTCCTTTTTCGATACCTTTCTTTCGCTTGTATTCGTTTTACTTCGCATTTTATCTGATTAAAATTATTATTAAAACAATTCAAATGGTAACGGAACAGATACGAATTTGCCGTCAACATTTGAAAAAAAAAAAAGAAAAGAAAAGAAAAAAAACTCGTATCATCGAAGTTTACGCTAATTTTGCTGGCGCGATATTAATCTCGTATATTACGTTCACCGTTCAATCCGGCACGTTATTCGGATGCTGAAGTTCATTTTTGGATTTACGACGAATTTTTGAAAATTTCAAAACTCACAACACACGCCAACTCGCGTATTTATGCAGCAAAAATATAATATTACGCGAAATATTTTCTATTTTAGTTATAGAGAAGAAAAATAAATTGCCACACAATATCGATCTCGTGAATCGATCTTCCGCATTTTCCAGATGTTCGGAAGCCTCCGCCGAGTTCATTCCATGTCCAAAACGAGCCAAAAAGTAATTCAAGTCTTTCGATTTCGCACAAATTTTTTTTGCAAGTTCCCCTCACCCTCATTACGGCCTTAACCCCAAATGCTGGTGAGGGGTGAGGGGTGGCTTTCACAATTTCCGAATAATCGCGATTTTTTTGTCAAACAGCTCAACCTTGAAGGCTGTTCATACTTCAAGATTAATTGAACTTGAAATAAATCGGTTTGCGAAGCTTTGGCGGCTTTTTAATGCGGGCTCAAAATTGATGTTCAAAATTTTGAATGCTCAAATTTGAACTTTTGCAATGAAAACTCAACTATTCATAACGAAAATACAGGTTAAAAGCTATCAAAAAAAATACCTCCAATAGAGCTTCTTATGCTAGTTTTAGCTAATTAATTTTCAAAATGAGATCATCTCATCACACCTGGGAGGAACAGGGGCTTTTAATTTTGGTACAAATTTTAAAAACTTGAAAAATTGAATTGATATGTCGATTGTTACGAATTTTTTGAGATTGCCGAGTACAAATATTCACTTATTTTTTGCCATCTAAAAAACGAAAAAAAGAAAAGGAAAAATGCCAACTTACCATATTAAAGCGACTCCCTCCTGCTTCAAATCGACCATCAAATTATTAAAAATTTATAAAATAAGGACACGAAACAGTCGGATGAGAAAGTAAATTAATATTCGATCTTAGCGGCGCCGAATTAGTCACAATCGATTTGCCACACGTCATTTCAATCATTTCCCTGTATTTTTTCATTTTTCAGGTGGCTTGGGGAGCATTTCGGGGACGAACACAAACAAATAAGTAAATATTTCTACTTAACGACTTCAAATTAGTAACAATCGATACGTACTTAAACCAATTTTTGAATTTCGACCAAATTAAGAGGGTCGGTGGGAGCGTTTAGAGAGGTCGGATGAAAAAAATAAGCCGATAGTTAAAAACTCACTGTCCTCGAATTAGTAGAAAACCATAATAAGTCACATTACATTTACCATTTTTTTGAATTTTGACCAAAATTGAGAACATCTGTGCCTTCCCGGGGGTGCTGAGATTCCATTTTAAAAATTAATTAGTTGAAACTAGCACAAAAAGTTCTATTCGTGGTAATTTTTTCAGATTTTTAAATGGTAGCTTTCAACCTTTATACTTATCATGAAAAGTTATGTTTTTATTTCAAAAGTTCACATTTCAGTTTTCAAATTTTGAACATCAATTTTGAATTTCCATTGAATTACCAACAAAACCGTACAAACAGATCTATCCTAAATCTAACCAACCTTAAAATATGAGCTTTCAAATTTGAGCTGTTTTTTGACAAAAAATCGCGATAGTTCAAAAGTTGTTAAGATCCCCCCCCCCCCTTCCCCGTTTAAGGCTAAAATGAAGGTGATTTTTTTCACAAAATCACTGAGAGGAACTCGTAAAAAACATTCTGAGCGAAATTCAAAGATTCGAGTTACTTTTTGAGTCGTTTTGACATGGAATGAGCTTCCAAAAAAAAATTGATTTTCGCAAGGATTTTGATAACATGGAAAATCGAATACGTCTGGACATTTTTTAACAAACATAATAGTTACTAATATTATGGACCTCGCAAGTGAATCTATCGTATTTTCGAGACGTTCTGGCGAAAAATGCATTTCCCTGGAATTATTGAAATACGAGTACGCTTCGCCATGGCTAAAAATGAATTTCAGCGGCTAAATTTTTTTTTTCAAATCAAATGGAGACCGTAGAAAAGTCAAAAAATATATGTTTTCTACTGACCAGCTAGAAATTTCAGGAAAACCAATTCAGTCTATTGAAAGTCCCGCCATTACACTAGGAAAACATTTTTAGCTACAAAAGTTAATTTTCTGCTGTTCCTGGTGTGTTTTAAAAATCTCGAAGAAATTTAATTTTCTTCCGAAGACTGCGGAATGCGTGGCTAATGCGGCAGATCAATTTGCGAGGTCGATATCAGAAGCTAACATGATTTTCGTTGAAAAACGTTCACGCCTTTTCCATTCTTGTTTCTGATGATCGAATGGAAACTTTAAAAAAAAGATCACTCCAATGCATCAAAATATTCCAATACAGTGGAAAAAAAATTTTTAGCTAATGAAGTTTGTTTATTTTCAGCTCTGTTGAAGCATACCTAAATTTCCAGAGAAATAACATTTTATTGCTGAAAGCTCTAGAACGTCTATGAAATGCGATAGATCGGTTCACGAGGTCAATATTCATTTAGAAGTTAATTTTCAAAAATTCTTCAAAAACTTTAGCATACGAATCCAACTGTAGCTTGGTTTCATTCAAACTGGAGATTGGCAGCAAAAAAATAAGATGGAAATTCTACAATCATCATTTTATCATAATGAAAGCCTCTAAGTCTCAGGAATTAGTTTTGAAATGAAATATTTCTCTCTTATAGAAGAACACCTAATCACAGCTAATATTACGCTTACCATTGAAATGACAGCGAACAATTCGAATACAGGCTAACTATGTGTATGTACTGACTTTAATGAACACTGATTCTTTCGCCTCCCCCCTCCCCTCTCCTATCTCATTATGTTAATCGTTCTTCAAGCCTGCTCAGAGCCTTGATAATCCGACTTTTAGATTATAATAATCGAGCTAGTTTGACGAATGAGTGGAAAGAAGTCATTTTATTATTAAAATGTAATAAATCTATATCGAGAAAATAAAAACTGAATGATTCGCCGAATAATTTTTATCGCTGATTCGCGAACATTTCGTATACACATATACGACCAATACCATTCGATAAATATACGCTTTTTAATTCTGAAATAATAAGTCACATAAATACGTATAGCAAAGTTCACGAACGAATGAATTGATTTTCAGAAGAACGGTTAAGGAAAAAAAAAACCACTCCGTTCAGAGTGTACCATATTACACACCGCGTATTGATTTGGTGGTATGGTATTTGGTCCTCGTTGTATCGTGTGTGCTATGTAAGTAGAAGTAGGTACTATAATGTATTAGTAATATAGGGACATACCTATACATAATACGTGCAATCAGTTGTTTAGTATGAAATGACGACGACGATGTTGGGAAAATTAAAACCGTCAAGGCATTCGTTGCCGGAGGCGGCGACGAAGAGTAAGAGAATGGTCGATACGAGCGGGGTTAGAATTTTTATCATGGTAAACGCGTGACTTGGAATTTTTCTTTCATCATTTATTACATTGGTAAATTGAAGCCGTCAAAGTAAATGACTCGTACTCGTCGTTGGTTCGACTTACCTCGAGACTATTCGAACTTTCGGTATAAGATACTACATACACTACATGCTGCATACTACGTACCACATACCTATACCTCCTACCTATGTAATGTACCTATCTTTCCATATACGTACACGTATACATTTACCTTTGCGTAGTACATCGTACTCGTACTTAAAACTCAAAAGAGGTAGCTTCGAAGAAATTCAATAAGGACTCGGTGCAAAGGTAAAGCGAAGAGAATAATTACGCTGATGACATCGACATACTCCAATCACACATGTGTGTGTGCGTACACGAGGAAGCATATTATTTTAGTATACGTATTTCAACACGATACTTACTATACACGTTACGTATACAGCAAATACACGAGAATGTATGCGTTCACTAATACACGTTATATGAGTTTGTTACCACCCTACGACGGTATATTTTCTTGTTTTCAAATTGAGAGGCGGGGCGCAGACAAGGCGGGAATTGCAAAAGGTACAGAAAAGAATTTAATAATTTAAACGACAACGACGACGACGACGATAGCAAGAAATAAGAAATGATTTTTTCGTCGTCGACGTGGAAAAAATGAAGAATTCCAACAATGCGAGGTGAAACATCGAAGAATACCGATCTTAGTTAAAATATAGACGAATGCAGGAGTCAGGGTTTTTTTTTTCGCTCACTGCACTTCAGTCACGTGCATCGAAATTTTCTTGATTTTGCAGCACTCCAATGATCAAGAACTATGCAAGCACAATATTCTAAAATCCGTCACTAATCTCGACTACTTCGTTTCGTTAATTCGTACGATATCTTAATGTTGCAGATTTATAACTAAGCATTCCGGTACACAATTGGCACAATTGGTATTTGAAAAACTTTATTATATTGTACTCGTATTTACGAATACACTATTCTTGTTCCATCAACTTATCTGCCTCATTCAGAAAAACGTTCAATTTTTACTTTTTTATACTTGCAAATTGTATCCAATGAGAAAAAACTTTAACCTCCAACCCTCTTAGAAATTTCACCAAGACATTTTAATGGTTCAAATCTTTAAAAAAAATGCGTTTACAACCTAATTTTTGTGAATAATTATAATTATGTGAATTGAAAAAAAAGCACCATCGCAAGCATGACCTAACTTTAACTTCCTAGCCCAATTTCAGGGAAGTTATGCGAGGAACGAACTCAAAAAATAATAAAAACGACAAAAAAACAACCTTTTCATGGTTAAAGTTGAAACCTTCAAAAAACACATCTCGGACTCCTACTAAGCGTACATACCAAATTTCAGCTACCCATCTCAATTTGGAGGAGAGTTATACGAGGAAGGAATTCAAAAAATAAGGAAAATTGGCTGAAAAAATATATTTTTGAGGCTGTGTGAGGTGCGCGATAAAGCTGAAAAGTCGAGAAGGCTTCCAAAAACTACATCTAGGACCGTTGCTAGATGTGCATACCAAATTTTAAATCCCTAGCTCAATTTGAACAGCAGGTAGGGAAGGATCAGTCCTTTCAAAGTTAAAAAAACGGGGAAAACCTTATATCTCCCCTCTCCTCCTCCCTAATTAAAGTATGAGGCTGATTTTTGGATATGTTGTACAACTATGGATTGTCTATCGATTGACTCAAAAAGAAAGAATATTTGTGACTTTATCCCCTGAGCACTACTTCCCCGAAATTTGAGCATAACTGAATTTTGACCCGAGGACATCTCCACTCCAGAATATCAAATCCTCCGCCAATCAAAAGCTCTTTTCCAAATTTAATCGATTTTGGTCGCTATCGAGCTGAGCAAATGGATTTTAGCTTTGTTGGAGGGAGGGGGGAGAATAAAACAGTGAACGTCTGATATGATCAAAAATGGCTGTAATGGTCTTTTATTACCCCAAAGCAACCCGCCGTGTAAATGTCGTCAGTTTGGTATCATGTGACGCGTCATTTTCAAGTCAGTACACATTAGATCCTGCTTTTAGTCAATTTTAAATCGGAGAAACGCCATCAACAGTCTATGGCACAAAAATAGTGTATTTTTAGCGAATATTCTATTGGCATAAATATGACATGAAGTTGATGTTTAAGCTGACACGTTTGCGGCACACAAATGACATCTTTCAGACACACATTGCGCACCGCTATCGTGGCACACATGTGTCATGTGACTTGGTAGTGGCATATTATTAACAATCTTATAGCACCTTTTTGAAACTGTCGTAGTATACTTTTTAACTTCGATTTGGCAGTGCACTAATGTCATATGAATGACATCTGACAGGCTTCTGACTTTATTATGACGCTAGTGGCATACTTCTGACAACATTAAGACACCACTCTGATACAGTTCTGGCATGATTATAACATTATTCCGACAGTACTCTGACACATTTATGGCATGCTTTTGACACTGAGAGCCACATTTCTGGTGTATTTTTGACATTGCTGAAAATATGTCACAATTGCGTCAGAAATGTGCCAAAGTAGTGTCAAAATCATGACATAAATTTGTCAGAATAGTTGTCAGAAGCATACTACTACCAATTCACATGAGTGACTTCATTATTATGCCAATAGTGCACCAGTAATGTTCCAATACCTCATCTAGTAAATGTCGTATCATCGTCAGGACCAAAAACTGAAGTGGTTAATGCCTTTTTAGTCTTCTTATGCTAACTGTCACAGTAGCTGAATTGGTAAAGAAGTCGATTTGTACCCAAGAAGACCCAGGTTTGAATCCCACCATCGGCGAAAAAAATTGAAAAATTTCGTGAGTTGATATAACTAAAAAAATAATTATCATTAATACTGTAATATTGATAGTAATTCAGTATAAAGGAAAATGAAATATGTCAGAAATGTGTCATGTTTGCGCCAAAATGTCAGATTTTTGCATCAGAAGTGTACCATTATCATGTCAAAAATGTGCCATTATGGCGTCAGAAACATGTCACCGATGAGTCAAATACATGTCATTAATATGTCACTGTAACGTCATAGTCATGTCATAATAAAATCATTTTGGAGTCATCCTGGTGCTACAGTGGCACCATTTCAGTGTCACTGTCATGAGTTTGGCAAATATTTAGTGATCTCAGATTGGCTGAAGCATTGCCAGAAGTGTGCTATTTTTTCTATCAGAAGTCTGACGCCAGAATTGTGTCATGTAACACTACTTATCCTGACATCATTTGCG
>FIZR01027561.1:0-14668 GCA_900060175.1 Ferrisia virgata | reverse complement strand
GTTATTATTTATACTGGCGTTTTTAATTTCATGATTATTACGCCAGTTTTCACTTCAGATTTTATTCATTAGTTTTGTTAGTTTAAGGAATTTTAGAATTTTTTCTATTGTTTGGTAGTTGTCTGTTATTGCTGTTTCTTTCAGTAAAAATCTATTTTTGTTAAAATTTCGCTCTTGCTCCGCACGAGCATAAAAATATTTATCTTTGATTTCAGTTTTGTGAACTTGGGCCCTAAGAATAATACTTTTTGCACAACAGAAACCATATATTTCAATTTACGAAAAAATGGAAGAGTTGATAATGGTTGTGGATTTTAGTTGGCAAATTTTTCACCATCCCCCCTTCCCTTGAAGTTGGCTTCTATACGTCCCTGCAGGCTAAGAATCTAGAGTAAAACGTTTGTCAATAGCAAATATGTCGCGAATATGGCAATGAACCTTTTGAACATTGAAATGTATTTCGTTCTTGAATTTTGATGCTTTGACAAGCCCCTTCAGCTGTATTTTCTTCGATGAAATCAGGACAAATTACGCGATTTTAAAGAAATTATAATTGTCTCCGCGAATACGTACAATTCTCGCAACCATGAAATCTATTTAATTTTTACTCGGAAGTCATCACGATGTCGTCGTATACTTTGGTCTGGTGGGTACAACACGAGCCAAATTTTCTATTCTGTTGCGTACCTACGTATTTACAAATACCCAGCTAAATAGGTACATTGGTATACTGCTTATTTCATCTTCTAATTCGATACAAAGTGAAACAGACAGTACCTAGAGTTATTCATCGTTCGTTGTTCTGCATAAACGTTTTTTTTTTGTTTTTTTTTTTTTACGCGTTTTAATATTTAAATTGCGCCTTATTCGATGAGAAACTGACGTTTGACGGACGATTCTGAGTAATTTGTAATGGCTGCACAATGTGTGGACATTGAATAAATCATCGCTACATTACACTTTCACCTATGTAGCTTTCTGCCTTAATTTACGTGTAGATCTAGATATCGCATTTTTTTTTTTTTTTGAGCTAATTTAACCGATTACTCGTATCGTATGTGTCAATTCACGTTACAAAAGCGTGTTAAAAATTGACGACGCAATGTACGGTGGCATTTTTGCTGTACTGTATTTCACCGTATATGTGAGCGAATTTGCGGCTTTTACCAGACGAAGGGGAAGCGACCGAACGCTGCTGCGATGGTTGAAAAAAATTAAATTAAAAAATAAATTGTTTTTTAACCTTGAAATTAATGAAAATTTTTACATTACTTATGATTCATGCGGTGGTTGGTGAAAAAAAAAAAAAAATCATCCCTATTTTACAAATTAAAAATTCCTCGAAAAACAAATCCAAGTGCGCGTTAATGATTCGCGTAAATTAAAATACTAAATTATATATTATACGATGTATCCTTCGATGGTTTCCAAAAATTATATCGGTTTGATTTTCGGTGTATTTTTTCGCATCTACGCACACCACTTCGTTGATAAACTATTAACGAGTTAGTAGGTGTATTCGTAGCAGGGCAAAATGCAAAATGTAACATTATTATACGTACCTATAATTTTTATTATTATAATGCGTTATACAGTATATATGTATGTGCTGTTATATACGTTCTTAATTTTCTCCTTTTACACAATAAAATACATTATAAAAGCATTCTTTATCGCCGGTGACCTTCTGCTTGAAACGAGCTCGAAGCCGTTGTTCGAATTTAAAATGCCATCATTAAATTTTTAACGTATAAGGAGTCTCGTCGTCGTCGTCGTAGTCGTCGTAGTCGTCGTCATCATCATCATCATCATAGTCGTCCCATCGAATATACCGAGTTGTTTTATTTTTCGAAAATAATTCGCCGTCACGTCGAAAAGAAGTTACGATTGTGTAAAGTAGACTTTACTCTGCATGTCTCGTACGTATCTATTCTGAAGTTTACATCGTCAATGTTGAGCGATACGTACACAATACTATACACGAAACTGGTCGTAATCCGAAAAAATATTCTAAGATGCTTTTAAACTACACGATAACGCAGTAGTAGAACAATTTTATAAAGAAATCTGTTCTGACAAATATCCCAAGATAGTAAAATGAGCCTGATGACAAAGCAGACGGAAGGGTGGTTGGTGGAAGACGGAATCTAAAAAGTTATTTTCTCACAATTAAAATTCGTGTTTTATCATCGGAGCGTAAACACCACACAAATGCTACGAAAAGATGTACTTCGATGAAGATGAGAATGGGGGGGGAGAGAGGGGAAAAAATAGAGGGATATATAATTCTTGATTTAAAGTACGGTACAAGTGTACGAGTATTAAGAAAACGATATGAAGAATGTACAGATACAAGTTTCATATTCTAAATGCTAGATACAAGTACGAAGTTTTATAGCGCCTTAAATTTCTCAACTAGGCAAAATATTCGTTGTACCTTTTTCTTTTTTTCTTTCATACAAGCAGTTTTTCTTAACTGCTATGAAATATAATAGTCGTACATGTCCGAATATGTACATTACAATGAACCGAGAAAAACGAAGAAAATTGGCACTATCTCAAGGACCAGAGTATACGAGTATGCTTAAAAGATGTCTTTATTTATGCATGTGAAAATTTGTAGCCCTCTTTTTTTTTTAAATGACCTGATAAAAAATAACTCAACCGGTAAGATTTATTTAAAATAAAATGTATTTTTTTATTGCCCAGTGGGATCATCCTTATGTATGAAAATGTAATGTAGTTTGATACCGTTGAAGTGGGCAAATATAAGACGGTTAATGTAAAATATGTTGTAAAAATACACTTCTCGAATCCCAATGATCGAGAGTTATTGGCTCAAGCGTTAATAAAAATCAATCTGAAAGGCATTCTCTCGTACGTATCTGTATGATAATGGAAGGGAAAGGAGGCGAAGGAAGGGGAGAATATAGTCGTAACAAAGAGTAAGATTAGGCTAAGCATCATGCAGTCTTGTATTTTCAGTTGTAGAAACTTCAGAAATGAATTAACCAAACGAAACTTTCAGTTGTCAAATTTGAACAATCGATGAATATTTTAAGGGTATGCCAACCTTTCCTCGACAAATTTACATGTCTAAACCACTGACATTGCAGTCGAATTATGTATATAAAGTCTGGTATTTTAAAATAGCTACGAAGATATTTTCACTATAATTTGCTGGCGGGTAGAGCTCGCTGAAAAATTTGCTCGGGTTAAAATTTTAAAAACATAAAAATTTTAACCTAGCCATATTGGCATTAAAAAAGAGCTAAAATGGAAATAAATGGTACCTTCGAGATTTTCGCCGGAAATCGTTCGTACGGTTCCTAATAGGCACCCCTCAAAACCTCACATCCCTACCCCTTGTGCTTTCCCCTGGGGTGGAGGTGAGGGTGGAGACTTGTCCTAAAATTTACTTTTTGTCCAAAATATCGGAAACGAGGCGATTTAGCGGAAAAATAGGTATGTGAAATTATATTCCTGATAAAATTTCCTTCAAAATGATACTAAGTTTGACCCATTTTACTCGAAAGGGGAACCCAGGGAAGAGGTACGAAAATGATGTAATTTTTAATACTACCTAAAATAGTTAAAAATTTAGCGAAATTGAAATTTTGCGTCTGGAAAATTTTTGAAAACAAATTGTATCACCCACCTGACGCGAAGAGAGTTCTTAAACGTCAGTCTCACTCATAGAGGAAGGGGGGGGGTCAGGCGTCACTCTCCTTTCATATGTTTCTTGTGAGCCATGAAAAGCCATCGATGCATATGCGTTAAATCATAGCAAATTTTGACTATTATTGTAATATAAGTCTTCAAGGACAGTTTTACGCTCGAGGAGGGAGCGGGGGAGGGGGGGTGGATCCGTCCAAACCCTTTATAAGTTGTTGTTTTTTTTTTAAATTAATTAAAGAAAGCAAGCGATGCATTTGCATTGAATCAGAGCAAACAGTGCTGCCAATCTTATTATTCAATAACAGTTGAAAATATTGCTCTTTTTTATGGAACAATTTCACAAACGATAGAAAATCAAAAGTTGTACCACTTATCTGAAAATCAGCCTCCTAGGTCAATTAGGAGTGGTAATATGGAGCGAAGTTTCCCCTTTTTAACCTTGAAAACAGACTTCTCATCGCCGAACTACCCTGAAAATTGAGTTAGGCGGTTAAAATGTAGCTTAAAAAAGCCAAAAAAAATATATGTAGCAAGAGTTCTAGTTGTGCTTTTTGTGGGGTTTTAACTTTTCAATCCAATTGTACCCTCTCACAGATCCAAAAAAGTGGTTTTTTTGTGTTTTTTTTTTTAATTTTTGAATTTGCCCATACATATATCTCCTTTAAATTGAGCTAGAAAGTCGAAGTTTGGTATATAGATTTAGTAGTTGTCCTAAATGTGCCTTTCGGGTGGTCCAGATATTCATTCCAATATCTACCTTTAGCTCGACCATGATTAAATAAAAAAAATATCATAGGCTGTTAAAAGAATGGGTTTTTGTGTTTTTGTTTTGAATTTTTTCTACAGCATTAAAAATGTCAATTTTTGTAAATTCTCAGTGAAATGAGCCGAGTGCACTTTCCTTCTTCATTAAAAGCGTGTTTTGAGCGTTTCTGCTCTTTTCAGTGGTTCTCAATATAGAATACAACATACAGAAAACAGAAATGTGCAGTATTAAAAAATTAGAGAACCTTGGAAATTTTTAATTAAAAATGCTCTAAAAGGTGCCGCTAAACACCCCCACTTTTCCCCTTACCCCTTAAACTATCCCTTAGAGGGGGAGAGGGAGGGTGAAATGTGCCCGAACATGAATCTCGAAGCTACCAATTTTTCCAGATTCCCTTTTAGGCCAAGGATTCGAAAAAAACAAAAATTAGAAAATTGCTTTTGACGGTCTAAAATAGATGGAAATGTGCCTGTCTTGATGACATTTTTTTTTTTTTTTTGAGAAAGGAATTTCCCAAATGTTTACAAATTCATTGCGAAAAAAAAAATGTAAACAATTATGTACTTCGAGCTACTCTGAAAAATCGTATTCGCTGGGAGAGGTGGAGAGGGGAGGATGGGGGAGGGAGAATTGAATTTTCAAAAAATTTCCGCGTTATTTTATTAAAAAATCGTGAAAAATACAAAAATTTACATTTTTTTTTAATCTGAAAAGGGGAAGTAATGCTGAAAACTTACCTCCGATAATGATTTCAAGTTTTAACACGTTTAATGAGGTTACTAAAAAATTTTTTTCAAGCAAGAATTTTTTCGATTTTTTTAGCAATTTATAAGCATTTGCGAACTTGAATCAGTTTTGCTGATGATAAAAATTGATCGAGAAAGCTGAAATTTTTACCACATCGTTTTTAAGTAATTTCACAACAGTTGTAACTCCCCCCTCCCCCTTCCACTCATCTTGTTTTCATATTTCCAAATTAGTAAAATTGGCCTCTCTGCAACATTTGTATGTACCTTTCAGATCAAAATTCTTCGTGGTATAAAATTATTAAAAAACACCTTATACGTCCAACTGCAACGTAGATTCCTAATTGAATTTTATTCAATCGAGGATTATTTAGCACTTTTACAATATTCTCATTCTTGTTAAAAATCATTCCGACGTATTCTTCGGATGTAAAAAAAAAAAACCTACCTACCGTAAAATTGTGTAATATTGAATGACGATCGAAACCGTAAAAAAATGTCGTATTTTCGTGAAATGAAAAAAATTCTGCGAAATTTCTCGCGTTCGAATATGGTCTTAGATATCTTTGTAGGATATCGCAATTCGGCAAAATTTTCAAATAGCTCTTTTTTTGTACGATGCTGACGAGTGACGAGTTCGTAGATATAATAGATTGATTTTCTCCCTTTTTTCGAAAACTGAATTTCGTTCTTGTAAAAAAAAAATAATAATAATGAATCACAAACGTATATGTGTGCTATGATTGGTACAGTGTATAGGAAGAGAATGAGGTAGTGGTATGAAAGAAATGTTCAACACATACGAGTGTATATTTCGGATCACCTTACACCCCCCCTCCCCCCGGGAATATGTGTAGTTGAGTATGGTTGTTTGGTATAATTAATTGGAGGAGAAAAATTTCGCGATAAAAGGGTTAACTGACCTCAAAGGCACACGCCTTCGGTGATTGTTTTTGCAATATACGCCAGCGTACGTATATCACGCCGAGTATGGAGAAAAACGTAATACCACAGCGTATTCTAAACCATATGTCGACCTAATAATTTAAAAATTTTTCTGCGGCAATCTCGTACAAAGGATTTTTTCGCCACACATACGAACGTACGTACGTACGTAACGCGTACGTAACGTACGAAACGTACACACGTTCGAGAAAATATACATAACGTTTGCGAATCCTAATGAAACTGTTCGACCATGTATTTACACGCGTGTGGCGCTCAAATATGAAATACTCTTTCAATAATTTCGATATATATCGAATACGACCCGCCAGCACCAGCACCACCGCTATCGCTATTGACTTTGTAAAACGACGTATCAAGAAGTAGAACGTGTGATATTATATACATCCGACGATATACGAGAAAAGGCATCCGAGTATCGAACATAGAAACTCCTCTATCGCCAGCGATACACGTAGAGATATTTGCAACGCGCGAAGGTTTTTTTTTTTTTTGCAACAAATTGAAAATAAACCGAGGACGTGATTTATTAGGTTTTTTTTTTTTTCTTTCGCGAAGTAGAATGGAAAACTAGCGCAGCGTCGGAAGTTCGTCTTTTAAATACCGCACTCGTTTCGTCTTCGATTAGGTTCCTTTAACCATGTTTGGAACTCCGTTAGGTAATTAATTGCGCTGCTACACTTGCTGGTTTATCGTTATCCAATTTTTGCCACTTGTTTACATTTTTTTTTATTTTTTATTTCTCTTATTTTGGTGAATCGAGTTTACGAGTGTTTGGTGTTTACCCCACTTTTTATAGCCATACGTACAAGATACTTACATGTTGCATACATTGAGCAGCCAATCAACATTGCAATTTGATTCGATAATATGAAGAAATCGAATACTCATGTTCACTATTTGTTTCAAGTCTGAGTATTTGTAACGCGACGCGCAAAAATTAGTGTTTTTTAAATTCAATTCGTCATTATTCTATCGTGGAATGTTCAAATCTAGGATTAGTCCAGGGTCTGTACACTTTGAAAATATGTTTGATTTCGAAAAATGACTGCATGAGAAAGGTCTTATAACCAGTTGAGATATTTTTAAAATTGATAAAGAAGCAATATTTTTCGGCCTCACAGATTATACTGCTGTCATTTTTGCTCTCGTGAAGTTTTTTTTCGTGATTTTTAAATGTTTTGTGTATCGAACGTTCCTCTCACAATTCCAACATTTTTACAGTAACCTTTGCGTATGACTGATGAGGCGAAATTTTAGTTTTACTTTTGAATCATAATAAACGATCCAATGTATGAAGTTGGAAAAAAGTCCACTTTTACGTGATGTACTTGATTTTTCGCGAAACTCAATATTAAAGTCATTAGGTATACGATTTTCGTGAAATATTATAATTATGCATTAGTTCAATCAGCGGTACGGGTAATGGGGGATAAAATGGGACTAAAAAGTCGACATCACTAAAAGGCACATCTAGAATCTGTGCGAAATATAAGTACATACCTAATTTCAACTTTCTTAGTCAATTTGGAAAAGAGTTATGCAAACGAGAAAACCTGACAAAGAAATAACTTTTTCAGGATTGTGAGAGGGTGCAATGAGGCTGAGAAGTCGAAAATCCTGAACGACACATTTAGGACTTTTTTTTTTGCGCTCATCATACTGTGTGTACCTAATTTTACAATATTTAACAACTTAATTTTAACAAACTGAAACTTATAATTAAAATTATTTTCTTCTTGACTAAAAAATAGCTAAAACGATAACTTTTTCTTTTGTCGAAATTGGCTCTCCTCCTCCTTCCGTCGGGTTTGGGGTTCTCCTTATCCCTCCGAATTAATTTTTATATTAATTCTTAATTTTTTTAAATATTAATTATTATTAAAAATTGGTCAATTTTTTTATTAGAAAATTTAATTAAAATATTTATTATAAATTTTAATTGCATTAATTAATTTTTTAATAATAAAATTTTTATATTGAAAATATAATGTGTTGAATAAGCTATCGTAAATTATCCCTCCAAATTAATTTGTAGATTAATTCTTAATTTTTTTTAAATATTAGTTTTTATTGAAAATTAGTTAATTTTTTTCATCACACCTGTGCCAAATATTAATTTTTTCGCTCAATTTGGAGGAGAGTTATGCGAGGAACAAACTCAAAACATAGTAAAACCTTTTCAAAAACCATATTTCTGAACTTAGAGGGGGCGCAATGGGTCTGAAAATTTAACACTTCCGAAAAGCATATCTATGTCCCGTTGTCCTCTACCAACTCTGCATACCAAGTTTCAACTTTCTAGCTCGGGGGGGGCAGCAGGGAAAGAACAGTCCTTTTTCAAGATTAAAAATAAGAAAACCTTCGTATCTCCCCTCCTAATTAATCTAAGAAGCTGATATTTGGATATGTTGAGCAACTTTGGATTTCCTATCAATTGGCTCAAAACGGAATAATTTTTGCGATTTTAGCCACTCAGCACCTCGTTCCCCAAATTTGGGCATAACTGAATTTTTACCCTGAAGCCATCTCCCTGCAGAATATCAATTGACTTACCAATGAAAGTTTATTCCCCAAAAATGATCGATTTCAGTTAGTATCAAGCTGAGCTAATAATTTTTTAGTTGGGAGGGAGGGAGGGGGGAAATATAAAAATAAATATTCAATATAGTCAAAAATGGCCGTAATGGTCTTCTAGTAGCCCAAAACAGATTTTGTTGACCCCCCCCCCAAATCCGCTTCAGGAGTTGGATCAAAACTGATGAAAGTTCTATTTATGATTTTTTAATTTTTGAGTAAATTTAGGTAACTTTATGATAGGCATTTATTTTTGAGCGTGGCCAAAACCGGTTTAGATGAAAGAAATTGGAAAAAAATTTACCACGTTATTTGCCCATCCTCAATACCAAATGCTATCAAAATTTTTTAAATTTGCTCAACTTTTTCTCAAGTAATACAGTTTTGAATTTTTTCAAAAAGACTGTAGTAGAGTAAGGAAGACGATTTGCCCTTGGTTCTCAGAATTCAAATTTTTTAAGAGACTATTTAGGCACTGGTAAAAGATGGTTTTTAACCTTATTCGCGATTTTTTATCTTGTCATTAGGGCGTGGAGCAGTAAAAAATGCACTTTTGGGAGGATTTCCTCATTAATTTTTTTTTCTCCGCGAGTTTTTGACCATTTTTTTTTCTTTAAACTTGGCATGATGAGATGTATAAAATACGCCGAATAACTCAAAATAATTTATTTGAGTTTCTAGCCTTAAAATGGGGACCTACAAGTCTCCTCAAAGTGTTCAAAGCCCATTTCAAGGTCATACTAAAGGTCCAATAAATATGGAAAAATTTCATAACACTCCACATAGGTATCTTTACCTTCATACTAAGTTTGAACAAAATTGATCAAAAATTCGTGTAGAAAAGAAAAACAATGTAAAAATCCTCGCCGAAAGTGTATTTTTCTCACCCCCACCCCCGCCCTACCACTAACGAGATGAAAAATCGCGAATACGCTTAAAAATTATATTTCACCAGTGCCTAAATAGTCTCTTAAAAAATTTGAATTCTGAGACCAAAGGACAAATTGTCCTCCTTTCCCTGCTATAACCTTTCTATTTTGATCTTTTACATACAACGACCTTAATACTGATTTCCGAGAAAATCCAAGTGCATAGCGTAAAAGGAGACTTTTTTCAGAGTACGTACTTTGGACTATTCATTTTTATTCGAAGGTAAATTCGCCATTTAGTGATACGCAAAGGTCGCTGAAAAAATCACTGAAAATGCCACAAAAAGAATACCATTTGAAAGCATAAGAGAATAACATCTATTTTCAAGTTTTTCAACTGGTCATAAGACCCTTTTCTCGTGGTCATTTTTCAAAATCGAATACATTTTCAAACAGTATAGGCTTCGAGCTATCCGAAAATTTATAATAATCTTAGGTTTAAACTCTTCGTGACAGAATAATCACGAGTTGAAAAAAACACTAATTTTGACGCGTCGCGTTAAGGGGCACTGAGACTTATGACGAAAAGCGTAGATGTACTTATTGGTTTCTTTCGATATTTTACTACCAACATTTGTAGTATTTACATTGTATGCTCTATGCGTACTATAAACTGTACTAAATTTTTGAATTATAATAGCACATTGAACATCTGTCGGTTGTTTTTGCTCGTGTCATTGATATGTCGAATTTGTATTATACGTAGGTAGTATGTATGCGAATGCTGTACTTGTATTTTTATCGCAATACTGATCTACCCCTTTTTTTTTTTTCATACGGAAGGTCATACACCATATTTAAATTGTTGATTTGTATTGCAATGAAAAGCTATATGCTATACTTACCAATACCACCTTACAGAATAGTCGTGTGAAATATTAAACTCGTATGAACCTTACGTATACGAATCTTTCCACATTAAAAAACCAAAAAAATATTTACATCGTATTTGAGCAAATAACGAACACGTTTAATTTTTTTCGAATAACCAGATTCGATGAGATGAAAATTTTTTTTGTCAACTTTTGAAGGCTGAATGTACAATACAAAAAAAAAAGCCAATTTTTCAACTTGTAAAGTTTTCAACGACGAATTTTAATCTCATTGCAATTATCTTTGAAAGTATAGAAATAAATTCCCTCCGAGTTTCATTATAAACGTGAAATATTCGTCTACGAAATTGAAAATTATCATGTGAAATCATCGGGGTGAAAACCAAAATGAAATTCTTGCCTATGGGAATCGGTAGAAGATAATGATTTTTTTTTACTTATATAATAATTGTAGACGAGGATGAAAAAATTTGAAATTCCTATCTATTTCATTAAATTAGGCATAAATTATAAATTAACGATTACTATTCATAAGTGGACAGACCCATTGGAAATTGTAAAAAAGTGGAATATATTTTTCGTCTGAGCTTTTGAAAGATGTTCTTTTCAGACGAATAGCGAATAAATAAAAATTATGGTCGAAATTATTTCGTACTAAAAAAAAAAAAAAAAACGCTGATCATTACCAGGATGGAGATAAGGAGCTGCATTAAGTTCATTTATTGTTTTAAAAATTCTAAAAGTTATTATTTTGACCGAATAGTCCGTCGGGGATAGTTTTCTTCTATGATTTCACATTTACTCCTGAATTTTAAATATAATGTTATAAAGAAGAGATGATAATCAGCTTGACCTTGAAGCAAAATTCAAAACGGTCGCTATTCGGTTGTACTTAATTAGTGACTGGAATGGAATAAATTTTCCTTCTTATGGAAATCTACTCACCGACGAGCTCACAAACTTTACAAAATGACCTCAAACAGATGTGGTAAAAAATTTAGCCTTTCAGTTCAATTTTTTCAATTTGCAAAACTGACTCAAAGATTAAGGCTGTTAAAAAAATCGAAAAAAAAAACTTTTTTTTGACAAATTAAAAAATATAGAATCCGTTCCCCAATGCATAAAAATTACCACCATGTTATAGTCATGAAAAAAATTTAAAAACTGAATTTTTTTAAATCCTTTAAGAAAGAGCGCTAATGGCAAATACGTAGGTACTTCCATCAATGGCCATTTTAGATAAATCGGTGGTTTAGCGATGATTGGAGAGGATCGGAGAACAAACCTAGATTCTGCGACCCACTCCGGTCCACTTTTTTCAATCGTTTTTAAGCAATTACGCCGTGAGTTTTCAATTTTCTTCGAAGATTTTTTCCCGCAAACCTTAATATTCTATCTTTCACTGTCACTTGTCTGGTATGTATCCGTATTATCTACTTTTATGTTTCAAACCAAAAATATTCATGTACCTTGATCTATTGAATCGTCAATGAATTATTGAAGAAAGTCAACAATCGAAAAAAACTCGATATGCCAGTCTTTTTAAGCCATTTTAACAATCGATGATTACACAACCTCTTAAATAAAATTGCTATATTTTTGCTAAAGCGCCGCCAACAAGTAAAGGTAAAAAATACTCTTAAAAATTGAAATTTTTTTTTTGATTTCTTGGAAATTTTTGAATTGCTGAGTCTGTTTTACAAGCTGAAAAAAGTAAGGTAAATACTTGAAATTAGAAGTCATGTCGTAAATATTGTGATTCCGCATTTTGTAGATTTTCCAAAGCAAAAAAAAAGGGCATCGTTTTCCGATGCTATTTTTTCTAATCCAGATTACAGGTAAGAAGGGTTCATAAAGGTAAAAAGTCAAAACCCTCAAAAGGCATATCCATGGTCCCTCCTAAATGTACATACCAAAATTTAGCTTCCTAGCTCTATTTGGAGGAGAGTTATGCGAAGAACAAACTCAAAAAAACTGAAAAATGATAAAACCTGACAATTAACCACATTTCCGGGGCTGTGAGGATGTCCAATGGAACTGAAAATTGGGGAGTTTCTAAAGAAACATCTCGAGCTCCTATTGAATATACATACCAAATTTCAACTTCCTAGCTCATTTTGGTGGGGAGATAGGGGAGGAACAGCGCTTTTCCAAGGTCAAAAAAGGAAAAACTCATATCTCCCCTCCAAATTGACCTATGAGGTTGATTTTTGCATATGTTATACAACTATCGACTAACAGTAATTGGAGGGGGAGGGGGGAGCAGGATACCAACAAAATCCGTTTTGGGCTCCTAGAAGGTCATTAAGGCTATTTTTGGACATGTCAGATATTTTTTTAATTTTCTTATTTATTTTTTTCCAACAACATTAAAATTAATAACTTTTCTTGATGCTGATCAAAATCGCTCCAAATCTGTCAATCGTATCAGTTTAGCGGCGGATTAAATACATATGAGTGGGTATGACCTAGGGTTGAAATTCAGTTTTACCCCATTTTGGGGGAGGGGGTGCTGAGGGGCCAAAAACAGAAAAATTGTTTCTTTTCAAGTCAATTGATAGAAAATCAAAAGTTGTATAACATATCCAAAAATCAACCTCCTAAGTCAATTAGAAGGGAAGATATGAGGGTGTTTCTCAGTTTTAATCTTGAAAAAGGGCTTTTCTTCCCGAACTAGGAAATTGAAATTTGGTATGTACATTAAACATGGTTCCTAGATGTACTTTTTGGGGATCTCGGGTTTTCAACCCCATTTTAGCCCAAGCCCCCCCCCCCCCGCTCCCTTAGCCCTAAATATGGTTTTTTTGGTCGATTTTCTCAATTTTTAAAATTTTTTTCTCGTTTAACTCCCCTTTAGATTGGGCTAGGAAGTTAAAATTAGGTATGTACAGTCAGTAAGGACCCAAGATGGGCATTTTTGGGGGTTTCGTCTTTTTAGCTCCATTAAACTTTTCCTATCCTCAATGCTGATTAGGAAAAAAGCATCGCAAAGCAATGCCTTTTTTCAATTCTCATGATTGTAATATGTCACGAAAATAAGGCTGGAAAAGCATAGAAAAACGATGCCTTTTTTTGTCTTTTTGAAATAAGTAATATATAAAAAGCTGTTTTTCTCGGTCTTAACTTCTACAAATAAAGTAACCGAGGACAAAATTTTGAAAAAATACTATCTTGGCATCAACGGAAACCCCTACTTGTCCATTTTGTGGAAACGCACCCCTAAACACCCAACATATTTTGTTTTTCTGTGAACACTTAAGACCCATTCGATCGTCCCTACAACTGAAAGAAACAGCAATAACAGACAACTACCAAACAATAGAAAAAATTCTAAAATTCCTTAAACTATCAAAACTAATGAATAAAATCTAAAGTGAAAACTGGCGTAATAATCATGAAATTAAAAACGCCAGTATAAAAAATAACTATAAAAAAAAAAATTTAATCTTAAAAAATGCATTTTTCAAAGTTGCATGACAAAAAATGAAGAATTTTTAGAATTTTAGTTTTAAATCTTGGGACAATATAAGATGGATATCAGTCATTTTTAATTTTTCCAACTCCAACGGTGGGTAAGGGGGGGTCCAAAACATTGTGTTGGATCACATATAGATAGATAGAATGAATTTTTGCTGTATATGGGAAACTGTGAGTTTTGCCAAAATGATATTTATTTTCCGATCTGACACAGACTACGAGATGATGAAAATGCGGTTACGGTATCTTGCCAAAAAAAAAAACTGACAGTAAATTAACATATTTGAGCAATTGCAACAACTGCCTTCTACTTACGGTAGAATTCTACGAAAAAATAAGGTCAAAGCAACGAAGCATTTTTTTATTTTTTATTTTTTTTTTGTACTTCAAATTCTGATCTTTTTAAGGAAACCGGTTGAATTTTGAACGTGTTTCGATATAGGTAGAAAACCGTTGTTTTTTTTTTTCATCAGATAGCTACATGTACGAGATACCTACCTATTACCTACGTATTATCTAAAACTCTTTGTCACGTTTACTTACTTTGTTTTTTTAGATACGCCAGTTTGAATTTATAATTATTTTCGAAGTGATTTTTTTTTTTTTTTAATCGCAGCAAATACTGCAGTTGAAGTTTTCTCTGCCTCTCTCACTCCCTCTCTCTCTCTCTCTCTCTCTCTCTCTCTCTCTCTCTCT
>FIZR01027556.1:0-12963 GCA_900060175.1 Ferrisia virgata | reverse complement strand
TTTCCCCCCCCCCCCCCCAAGCGAAATTCAACCCATCCTGAAGTGAACGCGACTTGAAAAATTTTCACTTCTTCGGAATTTAAACAAAACCTGAACATCAATTTTATTAAATAATCGATGAGAACTTATAGAAATTTTTACACCTAACAAAATTATTATAAAAAAAGGTGCGAAATAAGTAAGTACAAATAAGTACAGTACTGAAATATCTTACAGGTATATTTTCCAAGGATTCGATATTTCAAAACTCATCTCTTCGCCCTTCCATTCAGCCATCTGCCTGAATTTACTCCTCTGTCGTTTGCATGTGATAAAATAACAAATTTAATTTCACCTCTATACAATAAAATTTATTCTACAACGCTAAAGAAGGCCAGAGCAGACAAACAGTCATCTTAAAACGCTAAAAAAAAAAAAATCACTTTCAAGTGGAAATACGTGTTTTTCTAATTAAATATAATACACCCGGAGGACTTCAATATTTCTTATTTGTATAATTATATTATAAAAAATACACCCTAGGTGTGTACCAGCGACCTATACGTACGAGTATGGGCTGCGCTTCCTCTGACAGGTATCATTTTTAATAAATTAATTAAAATCTCACACGACCAACTTGACGACACGACGCGACATAGATAATTTAGAGACACTACTACGTATGCATATTATACGAATGCTGTGCCCAACCAACAACAAAAAAAAAAAAAAAAAAAAAAAAAAAAAAAAAAAAAATTATAAAAAGTAAAAGCGTACCTATATGCTATAAGCATATGTGCGTATTCTCTCTCTAATGAATAATTTTTATAACCGAGTCTTCCATCCGAACTCCGAAGCACCCGTTCAAACAGGTTTATTAATCGTCTAACCGTTACATTCTGACGGCTAATTCTTCGCATTCGATCGAATAAGTAAAAGAAGAAGAAGGAAAAAAATAACTCCATAAAATTCTCTCTCTTTCTTTCTCTCTCGTCTTTTCTGTAATAAACAAGTTCATTCATAAAATTCTGCTTAAACGAATAAACGTTCGATTATTTATTATTCGATTACGCGTTTCGTATAATACTGCACATACGAAAACGGATATCTTCTCATCACGTGTGCCGATAATATGCGATTTTTTTCTTTCTTTTTTTTTTTTTTTTGTAAACAAATCACCTTAACTGGATTGTAATTAAATTGTGTTCGATAATCGTAATCGTGACAACAACGTTTAGCGTTTAATTTTATCCTCTGCAGGCGATACAAAGATTTCAACTTTTACCCATCATCTAATGCATAGAAAATCGAATAATAAACTGAAGAAAGCTCGAAGGTTTATACATATTTCTTCGAACTGGAAAGAAAAAAAGTACAGAAATATCTTCCATCTTTTATTTAAAAACTAGCAGCAGAAAGCAGAATACTTGACAATAAAGCGTCGTATTTATATTATTATTAGGTATTTTTTTTTTTTTTTTTAGCAATAGTACATGTTAGATTCGACCTTCTCCTCAGGGGCACAAATCTCTGACCAATCTTGGCCAAAGTATTCAAATTCAATACCGTTTTCGACGAAATTAAAAAACGATTAAAATAAAAATATGAACATTGAATTGTCGAAGTAAATCATAGTGAAGATGAGCTACTCAAATATTTATTTTTAAAAATGACTCTCGGTGTTCAGGGCTCACTAGAGTGACTCGAATTTCATTGTTCTTGGAAATAAGGCAAATGGGAGGGAGGGGGAGGGGTGCCACAATAGTTGCGAAAACACCTCCAAATAGCTTCATATCTCACTTTTTTTTAGACTTGCAAAACACACTTAAAATTCAAACATTTTTTTCTAATTTTCAAATTTTATCTAGAGGGATGAATATTTTGTTTTTTTTTAGCTTGATTTTCTACATCATGTAGTGAATGAAAACCAAGCTATTACGGATTATCGATCTACGATGAAACAGGGAGACGGGGGGAGGGGGGGCTAAAAATCTTCTGAGATACTAGAATACCAATACGACCATTTTTGGCCATGTCGCATACTTATTCTTATTCACGTATTTATTTTTTAGTCTGATTTACTATGTCATACTGCCAATGAAAATCAGGATATTACAGTCTATCAATCTATGGTGGATGAGAGGGGGAGGATATCAAAAAAATCCGTTTTCGGATCTTGGAAGACCATTACGAGTTACAACCATTTTCGGCCTAATCAGATGTTTATTTTTATTTTCATCCCCCCCTTTTCCCCTCCTATCGCAAACTAAAAATCATTTGCTCAGCTCCGCTAACGTCCAAAAAATAATCAAATTTTGTATTTTGAACCTCCTCTTTTGAAGCGCAATTTTGGTCCAACCCTTAAATGACTGTCAAAATCGAATTCTGCGACCATAAAAACTCCAGTATAAGGCTCATTCAATTATTGCATCGCTGGAATTTACCCTTGACTCGCCTAGGCGTAATTTATTCATTCTAAGGGGATTTTTCAAGCGTCACTTTTTAGCTTGATTTTCTACGTCAAATTGTCAATGATAAACAGGCTATTACGGTCAACCGACCGATGGCGAATTTTGGAGAGAATGTCAACGAAATCCGTTTTGGGGTCCTAGAAGACACCATTACGACCATTTGTGGCCATGTCAGATATTTATTTTCATTTTTATTTTTTCCCTTCTAAATTAAAAATGTTTCGCTCAGCTCGATACGGATCAAAATCGATAAAATTTGAAAAACAAGCTTAGACGGATGGCTAATTTTATGTTTTGGAGTGCGGTTGATTTAGGGTCAAACTTCAGTTATGCCAAAATTTAGGGGAGGGGGTGCTGAGAGGCTAAAATTGTAAAAATTGGTATTTTTTTGAGCCAATCGATAGACAATCTAAAGTTGTATAACATTTCCAAAAATAAGCTTCCTTTGTCAATTAGAAGAGAAGATATGAGGGTTTCCCTCCTTTTCGACCTTGAAAAGGGACTGTTCCTTCCCTATCCCTTCTTCAAATTGAGCTAAGACGTTGAAAGTTGGCAAGTAGACTTTTGTAGGGGTCACAGATGTGCCTTTTGGGGGTTTAGAATTTTCAGACCAATTGCTCCTCTTTATAGCCTCGTGATGTGGGTAGGAAGGGGGGGAGGGGTTCTTATGTTTTACTTCGTTCGTCGCATAACTCTTCTCCAAATTGAGCTAGGAAAATGAAATTTGGTATGTACATTCAGTAGGGGTTTTAGGTAAGCATTTTGCGAGTCTCGACTTTTCAGCCTCATTGTATCCCCTCGCAGCCCTTAAAATTTAGTTTTTTGGTCAGTTTTTGTCATTTTTTTGAGTTTGTACCTCGCATAACCTCTTCTAAATTGAGCTAGGAAATTGAAATTTGGTACGTAGATTTAGTACGGGCTTACATGTGCTTTTTGAGAGTTTCAACTATTCAGCCACATTGCATCCTTTCACAGTCCTGAAGTGTAGTTTTTTGGTCGGTTTTTCTTATTGCAAGCAGCCCAAATGAAGCGAGGACGCGAGCTGCGGTTCATTTCTCGTATATTTATGTATCTGGCGTGCATATTTAACGGGGTTAAAATCGTGGTCTTCGATGATCTAAATTATGAAATTTGAAATCTTTTTCCATCTCTACCACTGATTTGGAATTTTTCAATCTACTTAATTCAAAATTGGTTGTAAATTTTTTTTTATTTCTCTTCACTAGGAATAATCGCTGAACTCTGTCTCGTCGGTCGATAGACTGAAATCAAAAGCAGTAAAGTGGACTGAACAAATATAAATTCCAAAAATCGATCGAAATAAATTTTATAGATCACGTTCATTTGAAATAATTGCAGCGCACAACTCAACAAATAAAAATAGAATGAAATCATAAAAAAGCTGTTGAGTCAAAAAAGTCAAATTTAATGCTTGATAAATTAAAATCTTGAAAATCGAAAGAAAAAATATACCTCGTTTGTCTCAAAATGGATCGTTGAAAAAAAAATCCAGAAACACGAGAAAAATTTTTTTTGGCTGAAGTTAATTTGAAAAAACGACCGAATACTGCTTTTAATCATTAAAATCAAAAAATGCTGAAAATTGGGAGATGATATTTTTCTGATTCGTATTTACTTGAAAAACGAGCTGAACACAACTTGGACTTTTGAATTACATTAATACACATCACATACGCGGTAAAATCTTGACAATTTTGGAAAAAAAAATTCTGCTTCATTTAAAGACTATTATTTTTAAAAATGGTTTAAAATTTCAATTTATTTTCAAGATAGGTAGGGAAAATATAGGACTCTATATTATTGAAATTCGAATCATCAGTTATGAGGAGTATGAAAAAAATATGCCAAGTAATTTTACTCTCGTTATTCAGCTAATTTGTAATTGTTCGAATAATTCACTTCACACCGAATTTCATTCAAGATACGATTATTTCTAGGTGTAGAGGAGGCTGTTTCTTATTGCTCCAAAATATACTTCATCATGTTCGAAATTTACTTCACCTTATGAATCTTATGCCATAAGAAGAAAATCAGAAATTCCACCAAAAACAAATCATCCAATTAAACCATCAATAAACTTTAAGTAAAATAAACTCGAATGGAAAAAAAATCTCTAAACCTCAAACTATCCGAATTCCATTAGCATAATAGATCAAGCGGTTGAGAAATTTCAATCGTCAGCCGAATGCCAGACTAGGACGAGTGTAGGTATCATAATTCATCGGCACAATATATACATATACGAAAGCATATCTCACGCTTTTAATTATAGAAGTATACGATAAAAGGGCGGGCGGTAAAAGAGCGAAATTTATTCGGTATTTCTAATCAGTAAATCGATGCGGCACTGTTTCGCGTACCTCTACCTATATAGTATCCGTATAGTACTACAATATAGTATTATAAGACACAAAACTGATAAATCGAAAGTAACTCCGAGGACAACTCACGTGTTCGGCTCGCCAAGACTTGTAATCGATTAGTATCGTGACTGGTTTACAGATGGAGCATGAAAAACAGTACGTATAATAAATAAATGAACCAGAAGATGAAGAGTGGCAAGAAGGGCAGCAGGAAAAAAACGTAAAAAAAAAACGTGTTTCATATACATATATGAATCGAAGATTCTTCGAATGATTCTTCAGATGCCACTTAAATCGTTGAGCGTGAGCCGCAAAAATGTCTATTTTCAATAAATCTTTTTTTTTCCCTCAAAATCTCAATCTTGAGGAAATTATTAGCCTATAATAAATCATACGTAGAGGTACCCATGTTGCGAGAACCGGTTCTCATATGTTTCGAAAGTCTACCAAAGATTTTAAAAATTAAAAATTCCATCTTATGACACGTGAAATACATAAATACCTTTATAGGTAAACATAGAAGTACGAAGATTATAATTTTTTCCACATGCAGTATACGTTTGATAAAAGAAAAAAAAAATATGTAATATATAAAATCGTCATCTTCATTCGTGTTACACAAATATTATCACGGCAACGTACCGTACAGTAGACCTCCCAAGAAGTCGGTAAAAAAAAAATTAAAACCAACGTATCGCCAATACCATTCGCGAAAATTAATAAAAATCTTACAGACGTAGATATACCAACTATAAACTTAACGCCGCCATAACTAACACAAATATAGGTTATAGATGATCTTTTCTCAATACAACGTAGCACAAACGAACAAAAGGCAATAACGAAGTTGGAAAAATAAAAAAAAAAATAACAAATGAAAAGAAAAAAAAATTACAACCTCTCTTATCAATTCGCCTTCAAACATCCACGCCAAATACCAACCCAGAAGCAAGAGCCAACGCGCTAATTTCATTTACGTAACTGGTTTTACACGTTGAACAACAATAGAAAAATACTGAATCGCTGAATCAAACTCTTCGCCCAAGCCCATATGCTCTCGGCTAAATTATTTTGTAAACAATTAAACCGTGAAAAATACCTTCATTTTTTTTTTTTTTTACAATAAAAAATTAGCTAGGTCTACCACATACTTACAGATGCATGTACGTTCTTACGCTAGTGATCTAGATTAGTATTTGACTCAAGGGTGAGATGGTCGTGATAACATTATATCTCTCTGATCTATATTTGTACATCTACAAGGTGTTTAAAAAATCAAAAAATTGAAACAAAAATGAATTTTCGTTGTATTTGTGATTAATGTATTTTTAATCTACACATTCGATACCAAATGTAGAAAAATTATTTTAATCGTGTGAATCACGCTTTTTCACCGATAGTACAGGCCAAAAGGTTTAAGCACGACTCAAAAATTCACAGAAAACGGAAATTTCGTTTACAGGTACAATAAAGTATGTATTTCAATATTCCTGAACTTCCCTAAAATCTATGCAAGGGGGGGGGATTTCGTTTTTCAGTACTTACTTTCCAAACAACCCATGTTACGAAAAAAAAAACAACGTTGAAACAGAAGTTGTAGAGCATCAAAAGACAAACATTTTTACTTCTTCAAGTCGTAGGGAGGATCTAAGGCGTACAAAAAAAAAAAAAATCATTTTCAGAAATCTTGTAATGAAACAAATAATTCTCAAAAATTTGCTTTGTTCACTTTTAGGAGCACTTCTCTGGCAAAGTACTTCCTAATTTCCCAATGCCATTAAAAATAATAATGAAAAAAAAAACATCGCAAACGATGCTTTTTCAGCCTGATTCTCGTAAAATATTATAATTATATGAAAAAAGAAAAAGGCATCGCTCCTAATCAGGGGTATGGAAGGGAGGGAGGGAGGGGGTTGGTCAATGAAGCCAAGAAATCGACACCACTAAAAAGCACATCCTAGGACTTATACTAAAACAGCACATCAAATTTCAACTTTCTAGCCAAATTTGAGAAAGGGGGAGATATACAAGGTATACAAGGAACGAATTCAAAAAATAAGAAAAACCGTTCAAAAAACAACTTTTTGGGGCTGTGAGAGGGTGCAATGAGCTGAAAAGTCGAAACCTCTAAAAAGCACACCTAGTAAACCAGGACGCTTACTAACTCTACATACCAAATTTCAATTTCCTGGCTCAATTTGAAGAGGCGTTATGGGAGGAACAAACTCAATATTATAAGAAAAACCATCCAAAAAAACACATCTTCGGAGCTGTTGGGGTGCAATTGGTCTAAAAAGTCGACCCCCTCCCCTCCAGGAACACCCCTGGCTCTTACTAAGTGCACATATCATGTTTCAACTTCCTAGCTCAATTTGGAGGAGGGATAGGGCAGGAACAGCCCTTTTTCAAGGTCAAATAGGAAAAAAACCCTCATATTTACCCTCCTAATTGACATGGGAAGTTGATTATTGGAAATTTTATACAATATTAGATTGTTCATCGATTGGCTGAAAAAGGAACAATTGTTACAATTTTAGCCTCTTAGCACCCCCTCCCCCAAATCTTGGCATAACTGAAATTTGACCCAAAATCAACCTCACTCCAAAATATTAAATTTGCTACCAATTTAAGCCGATTTCCTGAATTTGATCGATTTTGGTTGGTATGAAGCTGAGTAAATAATTTTTATTTTTCGAGGAAAAAATAAAAAAATAAAAATAAATGTCTGACATTTTCAAAAATGGTTGTAATTATCTTCTGGAACCTTGCAACAAATTTTGTTAATACCCAACCCCCCCCCCTCAACCCTTATCTATCGTAAGTCGATGGATCGTAGCAGTCTAATTTTCACTGACAATATGACTTAATTAGTAAATTAAGCTAAAGATCTTAACTTTGTCGATCTGTAACTTTCCAACCACCTGGTATAGGGCTAAAAATCGTTTCGAAACGTCCCTAAGCTAAGCCAGCGAGACACGAAAACTCGATTACTCAAATCCCATTTCTTAAGGTCTGTGATTACTGGCTAAGGAAGAGGGGAGGGGGTGGGCGGCAAAAAATCAGAATTTATTTGAAAATAGACCTACTTTGAAGATCCACAGTCAACGATCTCTGTGAGTTTGATCAAAATCCGAGGTTTTTTCCCATTTCACTCTTTTGTTTTTTGCCTCCCCCCTCCTCTCCCTTTCCAAATCAACTTGGCATTTAATAATTTAGCAAAAAACTCGACTTTTTTGACATGTTCGTTCGAATTTCGATGAATCGAAGTTACATCTGTTCAAATCAGAGGCGATGAGTTCAAGTTCGTGGGGCACCTGGGGATAAGAGGGAGAGACTGGGATGCGTAAAGTCCTAAAACTGCACATTTGAAAATCCATACACCGTTACCGATTCTAATAGCTATTTGTGTGCATTTTGCGAAATTTTGAAATTTCAATATTCCATTTTGGGGCTCAATTGAACCTTCGTTTATCTAGAAGAGTACATTTCAGATCTCATGAATCGACGTCAATGTCGAAAAAATTTTTAAATTTGGTATTTTGAACCTCGTTGAGAATTATTTCTATCAATACGAGATTTTCAAAAATGATTTTTTTCTATTCGCTCTACCTCCTCCACACGACCTCTTGAGGGAAAAGGTCAAATTGGTAAAAATATTTTTCTATCGATGCTCTACAACTTTTGTTTGGATATTTTTTTTGGTAAGTGCGTTCTTTGGAAAGTAATTACCAAAAAAGCGAAATTTTCACCCCATTTACCATTTCTTCTAATAGGAGTGAAAAAATATGTATGGATTTTAGGGAAGTTTGGGAACATTAAAATACATACTGCAGTATACCTATATATAAAATTTTTGCTTTTCGTGAATTTTGAACGGATTTGGGATATTTTTGAGCTAAAAGCATTGCACCAAGACCGCACTTTTTGTAAGACGAAAAGTAAAAACTACACCGTGTATTGTGTATCGTCATCCGAGTAAGTACGCATTATTAAGTATCTACTCGTACATCAGACACCGAGCATGTTTAACAACTATATCGACCACATAAACGCAGCACACATGTTCGCAGTCTCGTTAGTAAGTCGAACATAGGTACTCTTGGAATAAATTCTTTGTCCATAACTAATTATGTACTAATACACGACCAAAGTCGTCTACAATACTCATTGAACACGAACCATTGTTTACATACAAAATGTTGTTGTTGTTGTTGTTATTGTTGTTGTTTGTCGTAAATGCATACATATAGTAGTCGTCGAAGACACCGCTGTGCTGGTTGCTGTATATAGCCGAGATGTTGGCTGGGCACGAGACGAGACGTGTGTACTATGTACTCAGACTCATACATACAAGTATATATACCTCTACCTGCCCACCTACCTGTCATACATGTAACGCGCGAGGACAGCGAATATTTCAATTATCAATCGTATCGTAATTACGAGTACGATTTTAAAAACGTGTATAGAAAAAATAATATTAATATGGAATACGAGGAGGAGAGGTTATTAGGAGGTTGTAGTCGGTGTACAGTGTACAGGGTCAAGGTTATAGTGGCGGGCGTTGAAAACGCTTTATGGTCGCGAAAATGGTATACATATAGTATGATAATATAATATACCTACGGTAACGCTAAATAGCCATCTCGGCTCGGGTCACGCTATGGTAACCTTCTTCTTCTTCTTCTTCTTCTGTATAGGAAGTGCATTGACATGCGTGCATCAGTGATTTTGTACACGCGTGTATGCGTTTTAGAGCATTTAGATACTATTTTGTAGCATATACTACCTCTACCATTTACCTGTATAGATTAGGAGCTTTCACGAATACACTATGAAAGTACTCGCCACATATACCTACAGATTTAAGCATAATTCATGGGATTTGCGGATCTGTGTGTTTATTTAACATCCTATGATACGAGGTTTAAAATGAGCTACTGTCATTTTTTGTAAAAAGGCTTCACATAGATACCTTTACTCATCCCGTTGGTGTAACATGAGAGCCCTCAAATTACGTTCCCCAGATACTTCTTATAAATTCTCATACTGAATTTAAACATCCTGGTTTCAATACGACAGAAGACAGAATCTGTTTCGCAAAATATTGCAATTTTTTTCGCATCGATAATTTTTTTCAAAAATATAACAGTAAACCAAATTTAAAAAAAAAACAAGATTTAAAAAAAATTTAATTGTAAACTGTAGATAGTCGTTTAAAAAATAGACACTTTTCCCCTTCAATTTTTTTCCATCCAATATATAAAGGTGGTATACGTATACCCCGACTTTACCAGGTATAAAAAATGATCTAAACTCAGTAACCTCAATTTATATTTTTTAATAGAAATTTTTGTCAACTGGTTAAGAACTGCAAAATCAAAAAAAAAAAAAAAAAAACAAATACATGATTTTTTTAATTTTTTACAATTATATGTAAGTCAAAAAATTTTTTTCATTTTATTGTTAGAAACGCTCTCTCCCCCTTCTTCCTTGTGACAACTCTAGGATAAGTGAATTCATCCCTCGTATTTAAAATTAATTAAAAACAAAAGTCATCGATCAGGATTTGATATCCATTAAGAAATAAGTTATCACTACATTTCCAATTTCCAAAAATTCTGTGAAAAAAATTCAAAAATGAATTTTGTTGCTAAACATTTTTTTCTTTCAACTTGAAAACGGTCAATAGAAAGGATTTCTGGTTAGTTTGGATTTAAGGTCATAGGTAAATTCCTGTTTAATTTTTTTTATTCACCTTCAGACGAACATATGATGGTTGAAATTTAAGTGCATTTGGCCTCGGTCTATCTGCGATCTCCTTCCAAAATTCTTAACTTATCCAATTGAATCAGATTCATTTCTGAATATGTGACGTACTCTAAGTTTACATCTCTATTTTTACCCGCCAAATTCATCGGAGGTGTTGTTATGGGCTCTCAAAGTAGCACAATTTTCAGAAAAAAAATTAAAGTTCTATTAAAATTTTTTTTGCTGAAATACAGCACCATCTCGACCCAACGAAGATGTTCACAGTGTAGCCCACAGAAGCTCCTTTGATAGACCTCAGGGACTTAAATTTAGTGTGTCACATATTCAAAAATAAGCCTAATCAAAAAATTTCATTATTTTTTCATCGACTTTGTAGCACCTACTTTCTTCACCTCTGAAGTTGAAAAATATAAATTTTAGGAATTTTTGCTGGAGTGGAGGGGGAGGGGGTCTACAAACAGTAGGGTACAAATCGCTGTGAAATGGTCTTAAAATGGCGTGGCGAAAATTTCAGTAATCCAATTTAATTAAAAATTGAAAATAAATCATTCTGAAAAATGTTTGCCAAAAAATAGATTTATAATATCTATACCCAAAATGATGATTCGCAACAAGTTTTCACTATTAATTCTTTTTTCGGAGATTTTTAAAAAATATCAGTTTTTTCATTTTTACGACTTTTAAAAAAATAATGAAGGACATACTACCAAGGTGAGCCGAAGTTTGCCTAAGGATGTGGTGAAAATTTCAGTCCCTAAGCTCAATTTTTTAGATTTTCAGAACTCAATTAAAGTTCGAAAATTTTAAAAAACTTTTTCGAATTTTTTTTTGCAAAGTAGAATTATTATACATATTTGAACACAAAATGATCACTGTTACAAAATTTTTGCCATTTCCCCTTTTTTCAGGGGTTTTCACAAAATTTCACTTATTACATTTTTTCACGATTTTATGAAAAACTGCGAGGGAAATTTTTTTTTGAGAAACACCTCCTGAAATGGATATTGTACATTAATCTTAGATGATTAAGCGCAATGTTTCAGTTTTATATAGCACAGACGATTTTTCGGGAGTGCTCAAAAAAGGTCTTTTTTTGTTTACTTTTTTGAAAATAAATTTGTTAAAAATTTAGAAAACGATTTTTCGAAAAAATTTCATTACAACGGGCACGCTTCATTTTTCATTTTTTAGCCTATTTATTCACGTCGTATTGTCAATGAAAACCAGGCTGTTACAGTCTATCGACCAACAGGTATGAGAGGAGGGGGAATATCAACAAAATCTGTTTTGGGGTTCTAGAAGACCATTAAGGCAATTTTTAGCCATGTCAGATATTTATTTATTTTTTTATTTTCATTTTTTCCCCGAACATTAAAATTATTTACTTCGCTCAATACCTACCAAAACCGCTCCAACTCGGTCAATCGGCTCAGTTTGGCAGCGAATTAGATATATATGATCAAGGATGTACTTTAGTCAAAATTCAGTTATGCCCCAATTCTGGGGAGGGGGTGCTGATGGGTCAAAAACGCAAAACTTGACCCCTTTTTAAGCCAATTAATAAAGAATGGAAAGTTCTATATCATATCCAAAAATCAACCTCCTAAGTCAATTAGGAAGGGAGATATGGGGTTTTTTCCTGTTTTTGATGTTGAAAAAGGGCTGTTCCTCCTCTATCTTCCTACCAAATTGAACAAGGAAGTTGAAATTTGGTATGTGCATTTACTTGAGACCCTGAATGTGTCTTGAGGGGGGGGGTGTCCGACTTTTTAGCTCTATTGCACCCCCCTCCCTTCCACAACCCCGAAAATATGGTCTTTTGGTCGGATTTTCTTATTTTTCTCATTATTTCAGGTTTTTTCTCACATAACTCCCCAGCAAATTGAGCTAGGAACTTGAAATTAGGTATATACATTTAGCGAGGGCCTTACATGTGCCTTCTAGGGATCTCGACTTTTCAGCCTTGAATTATTGTTTTTTTGGCAGTTGTTTCTTATTTTTTGAGTTAGTTCTTCGTATAACTCCCCTCCAAATTGAACTAGTAAGTAGAAATTAGGTATGTACACTTAGTACGAGCCCTATATGTGCCTTTTGGGAGTCTTGACTGTTTAGTTCCATCGAGCTCTTCCTAATCGTAATGCTGATTAGGAAAAAAATGAATCGGAAAAAGTGACATTTTTTTGAAAAAGAGAAAATGGCAAAAATTTCTCAACAATGATTATTTTGAGTTAAAACGTGTATAATAATTCCATTGTTGGAAAAAATTTTCAAAAAAATTTTCGATTCGATTTTAGGGTGAAATTTATTTTTACAACCAACGTGACTCGGTCGTTTGCAGATTACCCCCCCCCCCCCCC